>JANRGW010045898.1:0-16975 GCA_024733675.1 Psilopsiagon aymara | reverse complement strand
TTGCTGTTGCACTGACTACTAAGTCAATACTGACTTTAGTGGACAATACAAAAATGTTAGCTGATATGGTAAGAACAGTGCTATATTCCTCATATATATATATATACACAGCTAATTTGTTTTGAGGTACAGCTAACTGGATGTTGCAGTTAACACACTCCATGTCTGTGTTGGACTGACAACAGGGCAGTTGTGCTGTTTTAGCATTGGTTTATGAGAAGTTAGAAGGGATGATTAACAAGTCAGCAGCAGAAGGGCATGGTAAGATGAGATAAAAACAACAGTGTTATTTGGTAGAGGTGTTTCAGATTTTTGTTCTTTTTTCCAAGTGAATTACACATTTTGAATACCTTAGGAGGACAAGACATCATTAAACCACTGTGAACCACAATGGCTTTATGCATAGACTATATCTGGGTAGTCTGTCCTTTATTTCTGCACCTACAAAAAGTACACAGCAATATCTGTACAAATATCAAAAGTGTGATATTATAGCCCAAAGATCAATTACTTTATGTTTCCATGTACAGCAAAATTCCAAAACTTTGAAGGTAACCACAGGAAAAAAGAAAAAAAAAAAAAAAAAAAAGTATGATTTAATGGCAGCTGATGAAATTCAGTTTTCTAGGGGATATTCCTAATTCTAAATTTGAATTGGTCTTCAAGCCAATATATGATAAACAGAGAAAAAACTTATTAAATGTTTGCAATTACACATCTTTAGTACAAAATAACTTCTACCTTTGAAAAAATCTACTCTTATTAGAACCTGCATACCTCTATTTTGCCATCAAAGACTGTATCTAAACTTGTATTCTAAGTATCTACCAACACAGCACAAATACAATGCTGCTGAGCAAATTTCTGAATGTTCTAAAGCTGACAGTAACCACTCTTAGCGATGCAAATATTAAAAAGAGTGACGGTGATTACAAACCAGTAGAGGTTTTTAGAGAAAGGTCAAAATTTGAACTAATGTAAAAAAATACAAACAACACAACAAACCAAGCAAACAAAAACCTCAACAAACAAAAAGAAAAAAATAACAAAACCAAAACCAAACCAACTCACAAATAAACAAAGAAAAAACAGTAAAAGAAGTCAAGATTTCTATGGCTGTAATTACTGTACTTTTCAAGCCATTGAAGCTTTTATGGCATTGCGTATAATAGCCAATATCATCACTTTATTTAAATTTGTTTAAACTATAAGCAGGCATATTGCATGTAAATCTTTTGGTAGTTGCAGGGACTATAGGGGTGGCTTCTGTGAGAAGCTGCTAGAAGCTTCCCCCATGTCTGAAATAGCCAATGCCAGCCGGCTCCAAGATGTGCCCACTGCTGGCCCAGACCGAGCCCATGAGCAATTGAAGCAGTGTCTCTGGGATAACTCAGTTAAGAAGAGGGAGGAAAACGCACAACAGCAGTTGCAGTCAGAGACAGGACTGATAATGTGTGATGGAAACAACTCTGCAATCACTAGACCAGAGAAGGAAGAGGGGAGGAGGTGCGCTAGGCGCCGGAGCAGCGCCACTGTAGCACGCAGTGCAGACCTGAGACCTGAGGCAGTGAGCTATGTAGAGAAAGACAAACGAGGTGTGATAGTTGCAACACCCCGACAGGGGCAATGGGCTGCTGACGGCGATGGTTAGGCTATCCATAGAGTGCGAGGAGTCCTTCCCTGTGGGGGAGGGAGTGGCAGATGATGAACTGGCCACAATCCTCATTCGCCGTGCCCCTGTGCTGATGGTGTGGTGGAGGTAGAGAATTCGGGAGTAAAGTTAAGCCCCGGAAGAAGGGAGGGGTGGGGGGAAGGTGGTTTAGGATTTGACTATATTTTCTCTTTATACTACTCTGATTAGATTGGCAATAAATAAAACTAATTTCCCCAAATCGAGTCTGTTTTGCCCTTGATAGTAATTGGTGAATGATCTTTCCTTGTCCTTATCTCGACCTAGGAGCCTTTTGTTCTATTTAATTTCCCCTGTCCAGCTGAGGAGGGGTGTGATAGAGCTGCTTTGATGGGCACCTGACATCCCGCCAGGGTCAACCACACCAACAAGACATTTCAGAGGCTACCAGAAAATTATTTTTTTAATTTAAAAAAAGAAAAAAAAAATAAGGCAGGTGAAATTTCAAATGATGGAACATTAATAGGCAGTTAATTAGTAGAGAGAGGTTTGTACATGCTACATGGTGCATATAGTCAGTTACACTTTCTAAACAAGGATTTGATTCTGCAATTCCAAAGCATACCAGCATTTCTACATGGTAAAGGCAGATCCTGCATCCATTTGTATTTGGCAAATACAAATGGGATGGCCTCTTGTGAGCAGCACGGTATGGTTCGAGAAGAGAAGTAAGAAATTTAAATATTTCTACATTTGCTGTGACATCCTCTGTGTCTGGAGTTCAGCAAAGAAGTGTGCTGGATTTTTCCTTGGTGGGAGGGAGGGAATTATTGGAGGTGATGTAGTCCATTGCACCTAATTTTAGCTACAGAATGAATTGCCTTCTGGAAAGCTCTGTCTCCTCCTTTGACTCTAGAGGAAATGCTGAACACTAGAATAGACTATGTGACTAATGTATCAATCGCTGAAGTTACATAAAACAACACTAACCCCCTAGCTTTAAAAAGTTTCAATAGATTGCCTCACTGTAGAGTCTAATTAGGAAATTTAATTTGGTAGAGGAAGTGTCCATACATGAATATTTATTGGAAGCCTTCAGGAATCAGGAAAATCTTTAAGCATGCTTTCAGCTTGGAAGGAGACCTAAGTATGTGCTTAATTTTAGAGCATGCTTTGTGTTTTCTTAAATCAAGGTAGCCATAAGGGCATTCTTCAGTGCTTTGCTAATATGAGTTTGAGCTCCCAGAGACAAATCAGCAGTGTAGCTCTGATGCTGCGCAGAATTGCTCTAGCTCTTATTTCAGTATTTGAAAAATTTTACAAGATCCAGTGATCCTAGAGTTTCCTGAACTAAGATCTCTCCCAAATCTTCCTAGTCTAAACCAATTCCATTCCTGAACTCTGTTATGTCCTTTCAGTCTGACTTTGCAGCCAAAATTCATATTTATCTACCTGATAGAGAAAAAATATGTTTAGATTATTCAGATGTTTTTCCTGTAGTTATGTTTATTATCCTGGCTTATAACTTCCTGGGCAGCTCTTTGATTTCACAAGGAAGAAAACTCTTTCCAAATAAAACATTGCATATTTCATAGTGAAGTATTCATGTATCAGTAGAGTTTGCTTGCAGCTCACTATGAGAAAAGAGTAACCTACATACTCTCAGCATTTCACCTTGTCCTTGCAATTTAATGCCTGCCATATCCGATGGTAACTAGGACAGTAAAAAGTAGATCTGTGGGAGTGCTACAGAATTGGCAGCTAAAATTTTCAACCACGTTCATACATGTAATTTAAATAAGATTTAAGGAAGACTGTGACATTGTATCCAGAGTGAAACATTTGGAATCTGCATTAAACCAGAACAAAACTCATTGTATAATTTAGTCAGCAAAAGCATTCATTGTGTGTCCCAGTGCCTGATTAGTTGTTTGTGGGTCTGGTAAGCTGTTGCAGCTGGGCTTGTGGCCATTCCAGCATGAGAAGTTTCAGAGGGTTTTTTGCTTTGTTTTGTTTTCTTTTTTGCAGCTCTGGAGTCTTCTCCTGCTGAACGTCAAAAAGTCTTGAAGTAGTGCCAATCAGATACAGCTGAATTGCCTTTGCTGCAGTAAAAAATGATCAGCATGCAATCTATTATTAGAGTACACCATTCTAAATTTTTACTCCCATAACAGCAGACAGCTATATCCATTTTTGTACAAAAACTTACTGAGCACAAATAAAATTAACAGCAGATAAGCTAGTTAGAAGTCCATATCCTGGTTTATCTGGACTCAGTGGGGAGTGGGCCTCAAGGTTAGCAACAACCAGTGCATTTAGCCTCACATAGGGAACTCTTTCTCTCCCACTTCCTGTTCAAAGCTTGTAAAACAAATTTATTATCAGTGGCTTAGGAAACTCACTTCAGTGAGATGAATATTTTTTTGAGAGAATTCAACGTACTCATTAAGAAGGGGTGGGTGAATTTTCTTTAAAATTAAAAGGAAAAATAAGTCACCCACTTGCATCTTCCTAAAGGGTAGTGGTGAATCCCATGTTTAATGCTTGGTTTTGTCTTTAAGAGTCCTGACTGGATTTCTGGTTTTACAGTCACTTTCTCACTTGCTTAATTTTTGTGCTTAGTATTTTGAAAGCAATAGGAGGAACTGTCTGCAGGAAGTTGTAAAATCCAGCCACATCACTACATTGGGAAGATACTTGTGTTCGTATGGCAGGTGTCAAAAAAACATGTTTTTTTCCTTAGAGTGCACCAGTGAGCAGATAAAGAAAACTTATTTCTACTGTAGCTATAAGTTTACACCACTATTTTAGTCAGGGCTCCCTGGACCCCGTGCCCATTGATTTAGGAATTCTTTATGGTAAGAATTTTTAAAAAAACAACCCCCCAAAAAAATAAGATATTTTAAAAATAGCAATAATAATAAAAAAATAAAATAAAAAAAAAAACACCAAACCAAACAAAAAAAAAAAAAAAGGAAAAAAAGGAAAAAAAAACCAAAACAAAAAAAAAACCAACACCCACCTTCCACCAAACACAAAAAAACAGATCAAGCCCAAAAGAAAGACTAACAGCATTAAAGTATTCATTGCTTTGGGACCTCCCAAACTACAGCTCTGTGGTCCTAAGGGATGCCCTGCTTGCAAGATACGGTAACCAACTGCCACCTTGGGAATGGTCTCAAAGAGCCTATTTGCAAACATCACAGCCAGGGATCAGAACACATTCTGAGAAGCTTGGGAGGACCCAGGTCTGTGCTAACTGCTTGAAAGCCCTTCTTTCTGGCTGCAGTGCTGAGTTATTTGTGCAGTTCTAAGGAGCTCAATTAGAATTGCTGAGTACCTCTTCTAGTTATTTAATAAATCACTGAACAAAGGAAGCAACTAAGTCAGTAAACACGAACATCCTCATGATCATTCAGAAAAGTTGCAGGATGAAAGAAAAACTATGCCAGTTTTAAAATAAAACCAACTAAAATCACCATGTGCATGAAAAATGAAGTTCAAGCTTCTCTTAGGAATTTTGTGGAGCTATTTTTAAAGCAGTGGTAAGCAGCAGCACTAAGCAACAGGGTCTCAGGGTCATCACACATCCTCATGGTGCCCAAGTTTCATTGGATGTAACTATGCCTTTATCACATGTCAGGTTTTGCTCAGAGAGTGGCTTGAAACACTAAACTGCACTGAAGTATCTCTGATTTTATAACTGACCCAAGGCTATGAAAAGCAGTCCGATAACCAAAGTGAAGACAACAATATGATGAGGAAAATAGCGCAGTTTTTATAAAGTGTCCTTGTAAAAATTACCAGGACAGCATTAATTTGATAGAATACCTTTGAGTAAATTTAGTCTGCAGTCCTGAATAGGGACTGAGAGTTATGGATTGACCAGAGGCACAGAATTGAAGAGAAGCAAGAGGTTTTTGCTATTGCACTTCTAGAATAAAATAGTCTTTCATCTGATGCCTTTTTCTCCAGAGAGGATAGCACATGCAAGCTAAAAATGAGAGCAAATACCTCAGTGTTATTATATCTCAGGAAATATCATCTGTCAATATGACTGTGTCTGTTAGACTCTGTATCACTGCAGCATGGGAAACAAGACTCAGGGATAGCACATACACACTTATTCAGCACCTTTGTTGGACATATCCCAGCTGCTGCTTTGACTAAAGCATTCACACCGTAATATGAAAGATCTCAACTTTGGATGTGTCCCATCCGTGCCTGATTCATCCAGACTAGAAAGTGCTGAAAAAAGGCTGAAGGTCTTCCTAAGTACAAGGGAGCTTAGGACCCAACCTCGCAGGGAGCTCAGGCTGAGACAATCCCGTAGTACCTGTTACACAAGGACAGTCCAGGTGATGACAGGCAACCTTTGAGAGGATTTTTACCTGCACATAAACAGCAGGGAAAACATAATGTAACACTTGGGTACCAAAACAACAGCAGGTTCCAGAAGCATCAAGACTTGACTTTCAATTTTCCATCCGTATGGAAGTTATGCAGCAACCTAACAGAAAATAAAAAAAAAAACAAACAAAACAAATTACTGGAATTATGCTACAGATAACACACTATGTAAGAAAGAATGACAGTTTTCAGTCAAACTGAAGGTCTAACTACACCTGATCCCCAGGATCAATGACTTCCAGTGTTAAGTTCTGGTTTATGTGAGCAAGTCTTCCCCGTTGTTTTAAAATTCAGCATGGTCATTTTATTTATGTTTCAGTTCTTTTGTTATAAGAAATCCATGTGCCAAAGTCTACTCTCAGATTTCTTAACCTCAGCAAGAGTGGATAGTATGATTCACCCCCTCCATTTCTACCCAGCTTGTTACCACTGTTTCAAATGTGCACTATCAAAGAGCATGTCAACATCCTGTTGACTGGTCTAGAGTATGAGCAGTGTTTTTCACTGGTGTCTGGTATTAGACGGGAGAGGAAGCAGGAATCAGTGGCTCTAAAGGCATTTTGTCTAGTCTTTGCATATGACAACATTATAGATAGTCACAGAGAATCAGCAATACTTCTGAGCTCTTGAACTTACCCATTTTTCCTCTATGGTGTTATTAAATGAACGACAGTTCATAGAAAGCCAAGCACAGATCTGTAGAGAAGATGTAGTCTCCTTGTATTTCCTTTTCACAGAGTGATGGCATATTTTAGGAAGGATTTACACTGTAGTGATACTGGAGGTTCCCCTGAGAACACAGATCATTTAAAGACACAAATGGAAAAGAACTTGCCCCAAATAAACTAACAGCCTAAATGAGGATGCCTTAAACACAAACAGGTGCACAACATCCTTTAACTGCAAACAGTTGTGAGATAAGGCAAAGCAGGGCATACACTATGCTTCATATATATAAGTATATCACAAAGGTGCAAGTAGAAGTCAGAGGGGTGGTAAAAATAAAGACATGATTTGTACTAGCGTCATAGTCCATCCTGGGTATTAAGTCTACTTTGGTCCCTTTTGCATGGGCACAGTGGTTTCATTCTCCATGACCTGAGTTGGCCCACACAGGGGACAGGTAGTCTATGGTCAGTAATCTCCACCATTTTAGTACAAAAATAAATGGAAACAGGAATAAAACAAGGAGACTAAAGGGGGGGGGGGGGGGGGGGGGGAAGGACCCTACTGCACATGGTAACAAATAAATAGACTGTTGTTATTCCTTCCAGAGCTGCTGGAGAGGAAGGTAATCAGTAGAAAATGGTATTTCACAGAGTGTTCAGAGCCAATTGCTTTCCTGAAGAATCTCTCATATAAACTATCCCTCCTTCAGGATTCAGCCTAGCTTCTGATGCACCATAGCTATATCTCTCCTTGTCCTGCAGAGTTTTCAAAGTTTGGGATCCATCCCAACCACACATAGCTCACCATCCTGGCATGTTTAAGACAGCTTGAAGCATGTACCCAGCTGAGGAAAGAAGAGAGCGAACACTGCCTCTCATGCCAGCTGGCTAGGTGATCATGGCACATGGCCTGTTGGGATACACCACTGGCTCACGCAAATGTGTCCATTAGCATGGGCATGAGGCCCATCCTGAACTTGCAACTAGGCAAGAGCTCCTTCAGACAGTGCTACATCCTCTCCTCAAATGTCCAGGTGGTGGGTCCAAACACCCTCTCTGATGCTGAGAGGCTGTGCAGAGTGGACAACAAGGGATATTACTCTGTTTTCCACTAAGCCTCTTTCAATCCTGCCACAGTTTTTACAGGCTGAGATTACAGATTTTGCACTAGGTTTCATCATGGAAATCCAGTGAAGACAGGGATTTCTAGTGTGATGTCCTATTGTTGTCAGACATAGCTTCCTTAAGAGATACTTTTTCCTTTGGCCTATCTATTTATTTAGCTTTGAGTACAGTTTAAACCCCAACTTCTTGTTGGGAACAACAGCTGCAGCATATGGCATTGCCTTGCCAAGCCTGAATGACTGTGAAATAACATTTATCTTGGAGTGAGATGATATCAAAGAGAACAACCGTGTGGGCCTGACTATGAATTCATTACATAGCTCTTCTTAGGAGTAGAATAAGTTGCAGTATCAGAGGCAAAAGAGGTCACACTTCTGAATTACCACTCTTGGACCCAAAAGGACTAACACATCTAAAAACAACACTGAGATAAAAAGGGACATTTGGTTTCCTTGCTTAGAAAAGCACTCTGAGCTTTCAAAGGTTGGAGATAAAAAAGTATTCACCAGGGCAGGATCCAATACTTTTTCTGTGTGTTGATGGGAGTATGGTGGCCCCAGAAGATCAGGTAATTGGCTGATGAAAGCCACACTGCCAGCACACACACTTCCCAGCATACATATGTTATCCCACAGATCTGGTGGATCCTTTTCAAATGCCATAGCCATTAGATATAAAATGCTTTCAGCTACTCTTTTGTTATCTTCACTCTTTTGCCTTTGGGGGAGGGGCTTTTTTTGCTAGAAGCAACTGCTGTATGTAAAGTTTAGGAGAGAGTCAGACAAGCAGGACGTTAACGATTAATCATGTATTTTCCACACCACCACTCCACTACCATCTTTTGCTCTGGGTTCCTTTGATGCCTCCTGGTTCCCCTGGGGCAGGCTGCTGAGGGTCAGGGCAGTCAGAGAGCACTGGGGTGCTCTTTGTTTCGTGCCCTGGTCTCAAGCTCCTCCGGAAGCATGCTGGGCTGTGTGGAGCTGTTGTGCTCACTTCCCTTTCAACCTCACATATTTCCCATTAAGGATGAGTGGGAAAGGTCAGGGAGAATCTCTTTAATGGCCTGCTTGAGAGCAAGCAACAGCATTGGGAAATGGCTCTCTGATTTCTTGGGAATCCAAATAAGCAAATAAGCAAATTCAACAAGCAAAGAAAGAAGTCCTAAGAAATGTGAAGATATCAATGTGTTAAAGGGTATTTCCCCTTGTGGAAAGCTTCTGATAGAATCCTCCAACATAAAGTTGTGTATAACTCCGTGATTTGGATGGTAGGACAGTAGCCATTGTAAGGACACAGATGCAGGATGTGTTGCACGGATGCAGAGGGGTCAAGCAGTAGGAGCTAACCAGGCTCAGTTTAGTGAAGCCCACTTGGGTGCCTGTATGGCATTTGGCATACAGAAAATTCCCAGGAAATGTCTAGTCCACTGGCACTAACATAATGAAGGCATCAATACCTTCATCCTTCAGTTCAGCTGTGGCGGCTGAGAAGTCTTTTCTTGACAGTTCTGAAGTTTCCCAGAGATCAAGGTGATGAAAGATTTAAATGTATTAACATTGCCTGATAATTCTTTTGGCCAGGACAGAAAGCTCCATTTTTACCTGTGCACACTGTGCTTCAAATATAGAAGAAGAAGAAGTAATAGATAACATTCCTATGACTGTTTTCAGAGAAGCCATCTGGTGTAAATCAATGTTGTGCTATAGAGTTGAAGCCAGTGAGTGACATCAGGTTTTGCTATTATTTTTCTCTCTTTGTTTTGTGCCTTGCTTTACTCTGTCTATCACTAAATGTTCCAGGGCTCTCTACTGCAAACCCAGAGTGTGCAAAATGCTGACCAATGTCCTTTACTGCATCCTTGCTCCCAAATAAGCTGTTATTTATCATTAGCATGTGAATAAGTCACTCTTCTTTCCATCCTACAGCTGTTAAATAAATACCGTGAACCAAGTTTGCAGCATTCATTTCTTTTAGCAGGTCACTGAGATGATTTTACAGAAATATTCTGTGACAGTTTTGCAAAACAGGATGAGTCTCAGCCTGAATTTCATGACTCTGTTTTTTTCCGCTTCCATTCTGATGGTTACTTGTTTTTGCTCTCAGGGGCAGGTGGTTAATTCATCCTGACTCACAGAGACCAGGAAAATGGAAACTTTGTCCCCTCTTCTTAGTGTCTAAGACATATGCATTATAAATTGCTTGTATTTGGGTATGACCTAGAATTCCTAGTCCATGTCAACCACAGGCTGACTGTGTATATACACTTAAAACTACTACATAATGCTGATTGCAGTATAGTATGCAGATAGCCAAACAGACAGCTTTAAATGCTAGCAGTATAAATGAGGGAGCTAGCAGCTTAGTCCAAGTTGAAATGCTCCCTGCAGAGTATGAGTAAATTAATCTGTGCAGACCAATAAATATACCCTATTTTTAAACAATGCCTGCTTGCAGATTAAAATACAGAAACCAAGACTGCAAGGAAAACAGCTGTATCATCTTTATTCTACAGATGGTAAACTGAGGCAGAGATTAAATGCTCTGCCCAAGGTGTCACTGGAAACCTGTGTGAGAGCCAGGACTGGAGTTACCTGTGCTTCAGTCTGTGACACAGGCACTGGTTCCTCCTTGTTCTCAGAACAGTGTAGAGTTGTGCTATATGCTGACATAACTATTCTAACCCAGTAAAAGTCAGTAAATGTCATTCTCAATTTTCACCCATTAAAAGGACAGAATCAGTTAGACTGTGAGTGTTAAGGATGCTTCTGGGCAATGAAAATTGAAAGTCCTACTTCCAGTCTCACCCACTGATGACAGGCAGTTTGGGAAGGGAGTCAGCAGCAAGTTTTGCACTTAAATAATATAAGCAGTGGTGGGTAGGGGGTTGGGAAGCAAATCTAATAGGTGCATCTAGATTTGGCTAAGAATGAAAAGAGCACTTTCTTTCTACTGGTTGCTGGCTATTAAAAGCAAAGGGGTGGAATACATTCGACTTGCAAAACTTGAATACAGTTACTGCTATCTGCAAATGGGTGCCCCTCCCCGCTCATGTGAGCTACACAGGCAAAAGAGAATGACACATGTGCTGTTTCCTTTTCCAGTTGTAAAGGGGTCAGGAGCCAGGCAAGGAGAGCCCGAACAAGAAGAGCATTTTCCCCGGGCTCTTCCAGCTGTTCTGTTCAATCCCGCCGTCGGTTCTGAGCAGGGAAGAGAGACTGTCAGCACAAATAAGGCATTTTTCAAAGGCATAAATTATGAGTAACCAAAACAATACGACATCTCAACCACGTGAGTACCCTTATCCCCCTCTCCTTACGATAGCAGTGGATTTATCAGTCTGCTGCTTAAGGAAAAGGCTGTCTAACGATTCTTATGGAAAAAAAAAAGAAAAGAAAAGAAAACCAGAATGCCTGAGACTAATCCTGAAGAAAAAAGTTTTTAGAAAACTCTTTTCGTTTTTTATTCATTGTATTTGTGCGTGCGCATGTCTGTGAAGAACTGAAACGAGCTCTGCAAACTCTGGCTCCTGAATGGGACCGGGCAAAGTCAGTAACATTTCTGCCTAAACCCTGGCTTAGAAAAGTTTCATTTGAATGTTTTTCCGTCCCCCTGCCTTCAGGAGTGAAAATCTAGAGCATTTTGAAAGCATACTGATGCTTTTCTAAGACATTAATGGTGCTGCCCAGCTTGTGTTTAGAGTCTCAAGCTGTCTGTGTGTAATATGAGACGCAAGGCACAAACTGACAGTCTCTATTTAAAGCCACAATGCGTTACTGCTCCTGGAAATTTAGAAACATGGGCTTAAGGACAAGCAAATTTGTTTCTCAGCAAGAGAGGCACAGGAGGGTGAGTCCTCTGCTGGTGTAGCACTGCATACTTCAGTAAATTTTAAAAGAATTTGGCCCAAACAGTCAAAAGAGCAGAGGCTCAGCTGCAGCACGGCAGCGTACATTTTGGTGCAATATTAAATAAAAGGTGGAGGAGAAGGCATTGGATTCTGATTTGATAAGCTGAGAAAAGTCAGTGGGAAAACTCCTGGGTTTTTGGTGCTTCAACATCTTCATAGCTCTTTGATGGCTTTAGTATAATCTTTCCTGTTTTAGTTCAAGACAGTATTTTTTCCATTATTTTTAATAAACTGCAAGTAGCAGAATTGTTTATGATTCTGTATTATCAGTAATAAAGGCAGAAAGTGCAGGCATCACTGTGGGAGCTGCCTGCAGTTCAGGATTTGATCCAGAGATTGCTCTAAGGATATTTGTTCTGTATGGATGTTGACACTGACAATGTTTCCCAAGCTCTGAATGAGGCAGGCTGATCCAGCAGAAATGACACAATGAGCAGCATCTCTGGAATCCTGACCAGCAGTTTCTATTTACCCTTTAGTCCTCTTTGCAAGTTCTAACCAACAACAAAGAATACATGCCAGCTTTGTATTATATTTTATTCTCCTTTTATTCTGCAGTTCATAACATTATACCTTGCTTTCTATCATTTCTATTACAACTTGTTTCCTACTATTGACAGGAAAGAATGTGCATTCAGAATTCTGAAACTTTGGGTTTGGAAAAGCTTGAGTAGACTACTGCTGTTGGTGCTAACCAAACACATTCAGGAGGGTGGTTGTCACTCTTTGAGGGGCATTTTGCTCATTATTCAGTATCAACAAGTGTCCAGACCCAATCTTGTAAATTTAGTGACAGGCTTGGCCTGGTGACAAGACCAGGACCAGCTCTACAGTGCTGAATACATTCCAGATCACTTTTCTGACAGACCTAGGTTGTCAGTGGACCCCACAGAAGGACTTAGAGTGGGTCTGGATGAGAAGTCAGCATCCCACAGGGCCTTTTGCCTGTTCATAACGAAAAAGGCTGATGCATCAGGTTCTCTTGTTCTTTCCAAAATCTAGACAGGAATTCTCATCTTGAATCACTTTAGAATCATATGATTGCAAGTGAAAATAACTGGCTTACAGTCTTGCTAGAGGAAGTACTCTGACTGAAAAATAGCAATTAGCTATTCTTTATTTGCCCTCATAATTTCTGTTATTGATTCTGGCAGAATGTTCCTGTATTCTTGTATGTTGCTTCAGCCTGTCTCTGGTTGATTGTTGGTTTTGGTTTTTATTTTTTTTTTAAATGACATTGATCAAATTTAAGGATTAAAAATTAGATTAAATTAGAAGAAAATCTGATAGTACTATACTCCTCTACAATGCAAGTTTGGTGCATTTTTTCATAATGGTTGAGCATTTGGAGGTAGGTCTTGGGGAAAGAGTGCTATTTCTTTGTAAAATTCCATCAGTTTTTGCAAGAAACAAGATACTGAAAGATCAGTGTATTGACAGGCACTGCATGGCATGAAAAGCAGATGTTTGCCAGAGAGGAAGAGTAAGTGGGAAAATAACTTTGCTTCATAACCATAGTGAAAATATTTGAAATGTCGGTGAAAATACATGAAGAAACAGCAAAAATCTTTGACTGTACTGAACATATTAATTTGTTGCTGAGTACCTACAGGTGAGTCCACAGAGCACCTGTGTACTGATGTAAACTGAACAGTGTTAAGTTACCTAATTGCTCATGCTCTTTGCTCATCTCCTTGTATTCACTCATGGATGACAAGGAATTTTTATGCATTCTATAAATGCAGTATGATCCTGGCAACCCAGGTGGTAGCAGACTACTGTTTCAGATGTAAAATATTCAACTCTCTGAACTCTGAAAATGTATTCTGCCTTTATACAGCGATATCCCACCATCTAATCTTGTGCACTTCCCATGTCCTGCTCAGATATCCCATTGCTCTGAGTGGGCTGTCTGTGCACTCAATAGGGAAGCAAGGGAGCCAGTAATTCAGCCTACTGATGATAAGCAGTGTGTATGTATTTACTTCATCATTCACTGTTAATGGACATTTGTGTGTGGCTGAAATAAAGTAGAATACCCAAGTAAAGAAGTCTGCTACCAAAGCCAAAACTGGAGTTGGACTCAAAATTTTGTTGGCTTGGATTCAACATAATATTGTGCTGTGTATCTGTGGTATTTTCTTCTTCTTCTCTTCTTCTGATGTAAGAGACCTAGCCTGACTGAAGGAGTGTGAACTTCCTGATGTTTAAATGCATCACCAAAAGGATTTGCTTCCTCCCACCTCTGAAAAGATGTACAGGCAGTATCTGCCTGACTTATTAACAAATAAGACTGACAAAACCTGAGGAATTGCACAGATTTTTCAATCTCTGTCCAGACTGCAGCTTTTGTCCTTTTTTAGATTTCAGTGACCCAGTTCTGAGGCAATGGGACAGCTCAAATGAGGTGCAAATAAATGTCACCTGGTTGAAGGTTCAGTCTGGGGAGGCAAAGCCATCTTTGGGAGTCAAAGGTGTTCCTCCACTTGGAGGTCTGCGCCTTACAGGCTTTAATCTGTACTTGACATGCTGGGAATGTTTTTATCTGGGGCTTTCTATACTCCAAATGCCAACTGTCATGGAATTAGTGGTTAAGGAAAGCAGTTTCTGTAGGCTTCTCTTCCTCATCACCTTCCAGCAGATACAGTTTTCCTTCTGGGTGGGTAGGGAAGCAGTATGGTTTGTGCCATGTAGAACAACTGGCCCAAAAGGAAATCAGGAGGTAAGACTGGACCTCAGGCCACACCCCAGCTGCAGGGAGAGGAAGAGGTTCAGAAACAGGGGAAGCAAAGCAAGCATTGTGACCTGTATGCTTTCCATCTGTGCTGCCAGCTGCAGTTCAGCAATAGCCCAGAGGCAAGGCCTGGGCTTGCTTGGGGAAGCAGATCCTGGTGTTGCCCCTGACCCACGAGCAGGTTTTGGCTCCATTATGCCCAGCTTCGTCCCTGCAGCAGTGACAACTAAGGCTTCTGTAAAAAGAGCCAAATATGTGTAGGCTCCCAAAGAAGCTGAGATCTTGGTTAAAATGGCCCCCAACTTGTGATCTTTTAAATGTTCCTGGAGCAATACCATTTACTTTCCACACAGAGCCTGTGAAAAGCCGCTACTAATTCCTGTAGACTTTTAATTGTGTTATTCACTGCCTTGGCAATAGATTTGATTTCATTGCCCTTAATCAACAGAAGCACTTGTCTGTGACAGTAACTAATAAAGAAAATTGGAGGCTATTGATTATGAAAATTTTGGTCTTCACAGATAAACCTGTAAGCATTTATAAATAAGAAAACATATAGATTATAATAACCTCTCATTTTCAGCACAGAAGTCTCAAAATATGTTCCAGAAGCATTTATGTAAATTGAATGCTTCTGCTTGCATATTTGTTTCTCACCACATATGAATTGCATGTGCATTTGAATTGTAAAACTTGGCTTTATACCACAGGGCTCTTCCTGAGACCCTCATTGCCTGAGATGTTGATAGGAAAATCTGCAAATTGAAAGGCTCGGAATTCACCTGAAATTTCAGTAATTAACAGCAGAAATGTTGACAAACCACTAAGCTGGAGGGAATGGAGGGGGGGGGGGAGTACACCCAAATAGGAGTCCACTTTTTTAAAATACACAAATACACAGCTCTCAGCATTTCTGGGCACTGTTTTTCAGACACACACAAATAGTAAAAAACAACCAAACAGGTTATGGCTGGTTATGTGCTTAAGCCTATTAGTGTTACAGAATTGCGCACTGTCTGCAACTCATCGCTGATACTGCTGCACCTTTCTTTCTAGGCTCTTGTGGAATATACCACTGTATCCATTGCTGTTCAAATGACTGAGTCCAATCAGCAAAGCCTTTTGTAAAACAGGCTTTTGGGACTGCATGCTCTAATGAAAGTCCATTTATGTGTCTGCTCTGTGGAGTGCCTGTCTCTATTGTTGGGAAGGGATTAGTATTCCTATGGTACAGAGAAATTCAAGCCAACAGAGGTATCTGACTGTGCTAGATGCTGTACAGGCACCCTTTCTCCAAAAGACTGGTAGACCACATAGAGAGGACAGATTACAGGTAGGAGAGAAATTACTGTTTTCCAGAGACACTGCTGGAGAGTCAGCTTTTGCCTATGGGAAAGCATTTTATAGCAGCCAGTAGGTAGAAGTTAGTATTGATTAGAGTAGATCCACTGGGGCAACAGTTTTTTGCTTCCCACTTCCCTAATTCTGCAATGCATGCTTGGGAAAAAGACATAGCTCTGAAGTCATTTAGCAACTGGCCTATTTGTTTCCCACAGAAAGATCAGGAAACATTTAAACGTGGTGTTTGGCACTGGTAGGATATTTATTTACATGATGGGGGGGTTGTTTGTTTGTTGGTGGTGGTGATTTGGTTTGGTGGTTTTTGTTTGGTTTGGTTTGGTTTTGTGTTTTGGTTTTTTTTTTTTTTCCCTTCATATCCAAGTTGTGATAGGAAATGCATGAAAAACTGGGGGACACCCAGATGCCATAGTGAAAGAATATATAAGCACCTTCAGTGGCAAGTATTTGGACAGCTGACTGTGTTTTACTTACTTCTGAAAGAATTTACTTACTTTACTTCCTTCTGAAAGACTTAAGTTCCTAAGTGAAATGAATTTGACACTGTTACCCTAGCAATAAGTTGATGAAAAATTCACCAGCTGCTAAGCATTCTGAAAAACTACTTGGCAAATGAAGAAAATTGGCACTTGGAGAAACCAGGTTTGATTTGCCAAAAATTTATGAACACGAACAGAGAAAAGGTCTGTCTTCTCTGGATAATTTATTTTTAAGCCATAACTCAACTGCATCAAGTAATGATACTACAACATTATAACAACAGACGTGCAGCTTATAATTTGTAACTGTAATAAGATCTGTATTCCTCTGTTTCTCCGAGAGTCAGCATGATCTGATTCACACCGGATTCGTATCTCTTCCATGTTAGCACGGAAGTCAAATGTGCTGCCTGTGCTATGCTGCTCCTTTATTGCAGATGCACCTTGCACATGTAGTTTCACCAGTGGGACATCTGGCTAAGTGATTTTCCTCTTAATTAATCTTCTCATCTGCAAAGGAGACCAGTTTCTCATATCTTCTTCTCCGCTGACATATGTTTCACCACAGGGTTATTCCTGATGAAGCAGAAAACTTCACTTAAAATCTCAATGATTTCAACTTGTTTTACTGCGTGGAAGTTTTAAAGTGATTTCCACCCCCCC
>JANRGW010045897.1:0-20593 GCA_024733675.1 Psilopsiagon aymara | reverse complement strand
TCAGTTTGGGTCAGGTGTCCTGTCTCTGCTTCCTCCCGGCTTCCCCTCCTCCCTGGCAGAGCATGAGACTTAGAAAGCTCTTGGTCAGACAAAACATTCTAAGCAGCAACTGAAAACATCAGTGTTATCAGTGCTGTTCCCAGGCTGAAAGTCAAAAACACAGAGAAGGAGAAAAATGACTGCTACTGCTGAACCCATGATAAAAGTAACATACCATTTCACCATTGTTAGTAAGACCTACCATAAATAAGCTCTGGAAATTATATTCCATCTCCAGTTGTGCTTGGTGGTTTGCAGTATTCCAGCACTTGCTAAATATAAATAAATGAAATAAAGTGGGAAATAGTGATACTGTGATTTCTGCCAGCACTGACTGTGCATTTGTTCCAAGTGTCTGAGCAAACAGAACACTACATAAATACCTTGCCATGCCTGTGTGATCCCATGCTAAGCTACAATCCATCACTGAAGCAGGCAGCCACTCCTGAAGACATGCTAAAGCGTTTCTGAGGTGGAATGTAATTCATTGCTACACTCTCCGGTTGCGTGTTTATTTCCTTTAGCAGGAAGAAGTGGCTGCACATGGAGCAGCTGTATGTCAAAAATTTCACTCAAGCTTTGCACCATATGAAACAATTATTGACCAAAGGCTCTGTAATTTATCAGCTGATTTATCTTCTCCTTTCTATCAGAATTCTTTGTCAATAACCTCTACATTCAGGGACTCTACCTTGACACATAGTTTATCTGTGTTTCTACCTGCATTTGAAAATTGCACAAGTTTTCAGGATTGATCCAGGCAAAAACATTCACATAAAAAAGAATCTCTCCTACCTTGCCCTCACTATGCACATAAGAACGTGCACTATGTGTGTGCAAATCCTCCCCTGCTTATCATTTCTTCATTTCACACTCCTGGTTTCAGACAAACAAAAAACTGAGGAAAATGCTACAGAACTGCCAAAATCTCTGTTGGAGTAGAAAAGGTACAAGAATATTGTAAGACAGACTGTTCCCTCAATTTCTTCTGTCCAATTTGTAGTCCTAGCAGATTTGCACAAACTTTGAACATGCATAAAGGCCTGGCAGTGCTGACACGAGCTGAACAGCTCTTGCCTTGTGAAATTCAACCACTGCAACTCCACAGACGGCTTTGGCAAAATAAAGAGAAGATCAACCCAAAAGAACATGAGATTTAAAACCTACTGGATTCTTAAGGAGGATTTTTGTCAGCAAGTTGAAAAAGCTGCCAACATATCACCAGGAAACTTTCTAGCAACTTAGTTTTTCACTTATATGAGTGCATTGCACTGGAGTGCATCCCAGTGTCCTGAGTTCCTGCTTTTTCCTTTTACTACCAATGTAGATGTTGGTGTCCACTAATGATCTAAAACAACAGCATCTTTAATGTTCAGGCTGTAAATACACCATTTAGTCCCAGGAGCCTAAGATATGTCAAAGGCATGAAATGATGACCATGAAAGGGGACTCTACATCTGTGTTTGCTTAGCAGAGGAACTGCAAGGCTGACCTGTGGACTGATGTGGCTGTTTAATATGGTCTCTGCAAACTGTTCAATAACGTCAGAACTGCAGCTTAATCCTCTTACCAGTACCATTGACATTATTTCATGTCCTACTAATTCCAAGCCATCTGCAGAAATACTTGCCTTTCTGGCAAGCCTAGGCCAATTTTTTTAAAAGACTCCAAGCCATCATCTCCCACATATAATTTCAGAGCAAGATGATTATTTTCTTTCATGGGAACATTTCTGCATAATCGTATAGACTGAGTCTCACCTCAGTTTATTCTTGCAAGTCAAGAGTAAAGGTTATGCAAGGTATCAGAGGCCAATCTCCACGAGATTGATTTTTTTTTATCAAATATCCAAGTATATTTTGACACACTTATCTCCAAATGTGTTCAGATGCAAAAATCTTAATTATGTGGCTTTTTGGAAGAATTACATATTTAAAATAAACAGGTGGGTTTTGAGAACCTTCAGAGGTATCGATATTTCTACTTTGCAACTTCATGAGCAGTTTTTTGCAAGTGTCTATTTGGATTTCCTATGGAGAGTCTGTGGAAATCATATGAATGGACACAACCTGTTTTTTCACATAGTGAATTCTAATTCAGTGTTCAAAATTAGAAAATTCACTTAAAAGTACTGCAAAAGAAAGAAGAAAATTAGTTGCTAATTATACCTCAATGATTTTCCACTGCATTTCCAGAGAGTCACAAGGAGTTCTAGACCTTGAAGGGGAAGGATCCAAGGGAGTGAAAACTTTCTGGCTTTGGAAAAGAACTAATGCTTCTGATGCTTTCCAATCACTCTTACCTCTCCCTGCAACTTTTGAGGAGCCACAATACATCCAGGAGAATCAATTACTGAATGTAACAGTAAGAATCTCGTGCTACCATTTGTGTCATGTCACTGTCTTCTATCAGAGAACACAAATGGGTCTGAAAGCAAAGCATACAGACAGTGTGAATGAACTACAGAAAAACAGAGTATTTCACAATCTGGAAGACTGGTTAACACCAGTGTCTTGCTTAGAGTATTGCACACCACAGAAACTGGTCGCGGAAAGAATGTTTCTATATACATTTCACTCAGGCTCCCACTATCACTTAATCCCTCTTCTATCTATGCCAAATCCCAGCTGCAGCCCATACTCCAAAGAACTAGAGTTAATAGCAAAGTAACAGTCATATCTTCGCCAGCATTTCACAACAGATATCATATGATTAGGTGTTAAGTGGGACTATTTGCACTTTTGCTTATGGCACATATAATTATGTAATTCTCTATAATGCCAAAATGACTGTTTAAGTAGCAGCTGCACAAAACAGAGATACTGGTTGGACAGCTCAGAAAATACAATCTTAAATAAAACCAGCACAGGAAAAAATGCACATACATATACGTATAAATGCATTCATATACCTTCACGAGTATCTAACATGGAAAGTTTTTACAAAAAGACCACATCAATGGTTCTTAAGGAGGATTCTATCTCTCCTCTTGCCTACGAAAGTTTTGCCAGTGACAGACCAGAGCCCTTACAATACAAATGTTGATTTGACAGATCCTTAAAGTATAAAGCTGTCCTGGGGTAAAGGTTGGACTTGATGATTGTGAAGGTCTTTTCCAACCTAGTAGATTCTATGATTCTATAACGGATGAAACTGTTGGAGCTCATGATCTCACCCATCAGCTGTTGCTAGTGTTTGTCACAGAGTACTGTCACTAGAAGGCTCTGTCAGCATTTCAGGTGGGGTGGTGGTGTAGCACATACTTGTGCACCAAGTTTCCAAACAACCTTATGGGCAGCACAGTGATAAAGATGGGTATAGGCAAAGTGTATATAGCCATCCCCTGCAGAGTTCCTCTTGGGAAATGAAATTAATATTTACCCCTGTCATAAAAATACGGAGGAAGGCAACTTATTTAACTTATTTTTATTATTTTTTCAGAAGAGATGTGTCCTAATTTCATGGCACAGTAACAGAGCTCCCATGAGCTCTGACTAAGGTAATCACAGAGTATCAAGGTTAGTTAGAAATACTGTTATATTTTAAAATACATCCTTCTAAGCATATGGGTAAAGTGGTGGCAGTGGTAGGGGGCTTCCACAAAGGTGCTTTACAGATGTCAAAAGATCACCATTTGTTTAATTTAAATAATTCATTTTGTTAAGCAAGGAGCTGCTGAGATTATACAGTCAGAGGAAGGGCAGCAAAGAAAGGTAATTATTTTTGTTTGCATAAATCATTTTCTTATTACTTGGAGATCAGGGTGGTATTGTTTGTGTTCACAAAAGGAGGGCAAAGGAAGATAAGTATATCAATTTGCTGATCAGGGTTACATGGGATTTTGTTGCTGGAGCTGAAGAAGAGAAAGAAGATCATTATTTTTATTTAAATAAATCAATTTGTTGTGATCAGGGATCATGAGGTTTGCAAGGAAGGCATAGGAAATTCTCCTTTATGGATAGTTTGGAGCAGAACAAATGTTCAGGCACTACTCTTTCAATTGGAGATAGGACAAAAAAATCCTTCAAGACCATAAAGCTGGATTTCTATTTCTTTCTTTTGAAAGACTGTCTTCAGCATCTTGCATTGGTCTCCAATTGGAGTTAAAACCATAGCTGTTACCTTTCAATAGAATGAATCAGTATTATATTTAGGCATGGGCAAGCATGTGTATATAAACCATGTATATAGATAATTAGATGGATAGGTAGAGAGACAGCCACATGGCAGGAAATGGGGCCCAATACTGCAAGAGCCAGTGGTTGCTGCAACAAGTGGTAAAATTGTGGTTGCATTCCCAGGGTGAGGATCCATCCTCCACTGGGGAATATTCACTGAAATCAATAGCCATTCTGTGCACATACACTTTAAAGGCCTGATATTTGTTGCTTCTTCTTTGAGGCAATTAATGAAGCTCTGTGTGTAATTTTAAAGGCCCTTCATGAACTAACTGGAAATCTACAGCACTGAACATCAGTGAATTCATATCCAAAACTAATAGCTTCAGTATCACTGCCAAAAATTGACTAAGCGCTCTTTGTGCCTGCAGTGGGGATCTGTAGGCAGTATCCTTCTATCTGCCTTCAAGGGATAATCTCCTCTTACAAATAAAACAATTGTTTCATTTGCTCACTGCAATGGTTGCATGAGGCTGCAGAAATGAAACTCACTGGTTTTGAATGCTCCCAAGTCAAACAAGTGAGGATTTGGGGAGTGGGGTTGCTTTCAATTAACATGTGTTGCTATTTGCAAAACTAGTTTCAAAAGATGTCTTTTCACAGGTTGGAATGCAACTCATGCCAACTAATAAGCAAATCATTCCTCTCACTATACCCAGTTAAACCATGGCTTAAATATAGTCTAAAAGCCAAAAACCTGTATCTGCAGGATCAAGGTGTCCCGTTTATCGTCTTGGAGCAAAATGAAGGAATAATCTAGTTAGATCTTTAACAAATGAAACTACATCTAAGTAATTACAGAAAACAGTGGGCCCCAAACATCCCTTGGATGCTTTCAGAGCCAGTGGCATAGTCCAGGGAGTGAATCTGCGTTTGTAACAAGTACGATTATCTAAACGTCTTTATTTTTACAGTACGTTAAAGAAGCATTTTTATTTAGTGCAGTCATGTATCTCCACATTATTTTCAAGTATGCTGCTTTATTGCTTTTATGTCTTCAGAATTGCCTGAGGAAAGCATCCTTTTCTCCTTGTGTTTCATTGTTGTTACCCTTGTAGAGTAAAACTTGCACAAACTTGATTATGATTAATTGAGGGTTCTGGCAAATTATGTTTTTATTCCTTTCCATCTAAGTCTTCCATCTGCTCAACAAAGAAGAAAAAGAAATTTTACATCTATAAGGACACTTAGGACTTTCTGGGTAAAGCACCAGAATAACTTGTTTAGCAGTAATGTCTACAAGTGAAGAAAGTCTTCCTTCACCCTTACATCATCAATGCATTAATGCATCTCCATCCTACAAATCAGTCTGAGAGAAGGTGGTAACTGGTCAAACCACATTTGATCCAAAATCTTGTTGCAGAGATTTCAAACTGCATCAAACCAGTTTAGAATATTGCTCAATCAGATCCTACCACTGAAGTATTAGGTCTGCAAATATAAACACCTGTGTCCTCCAGCATAATGCATGTAACATCAGGCATGCTAGTTAGGAGAGGCTCTGCTGAAGTTCTTACCCAAGGTGATGCAGCTGCATATACCAGCCCGTTAAGCCTGGTGTACCACATCAGATAAGGCCCTTCCTTCAGGGTTTATGATTCAGGTATAAAAGCCTGCCATCCCCTGGAAACTGGCAAATGAGGTTGCACTTGGCAGCCTGGGGTTCTCTTAATGAAATGAATGACAGAAGCAAGAAGTCATGTTTAACTTGTGTGAATGCAAAGAGGAAAAGGCAGGGCTTTTTCATTTAAAGACAGCCTCGTTCTACAGTCTTGTTGGTGCATAGCACAGAGTGGAGCCTTTGGATGATAAGAAAGCCAAATCACTGAGAAATTTGCTCCTCTGAGACCACAGAGTTGAAATAACAAAACCTCAAACAACTTTAGCAACCAGAATGCAGATACAGTCTCTCTTTAAAAGGCTGGTCTGAACAGCTGGTAGCACAGGGACATGGGCTTTGAATTTATGACAAGGTCAATATCAGTGGCATGTTTCTTGCTCAGCCAATCATCTGAATTGAGTTGCTGGCCTTAGTCCAGGCCCCTATGAGTTTCACTCCAATTGACTAACACCCCACCACTCTTCTTGATCCACCACTGAAGACGACAAGTTAGATCCGTAAACCTCATGCTCAAGTGAGCTGGAGCACTGGTGTAAACCAGCTGTGAAGGTGGTGACTCAGCAGGAAGGATAGCAATAATCACCACAGACAAGAGTTAAGCGTGGGCCTAATTGCGTGTAAAGATGACATCTGATGATGGGCAGGAAGTTGCTGCCATGCTCCTGTACACAGGTGGACAGAGTCAAGGCTGACTAAGTGCCAAAAAACAAGGAGTCTGTGGTTCAACTGAACCAACCTAGATTCAGCGGTAGATACAGAAGCTATACTTCCTCTGCCAAAGTTCCCAAAATATCTTTGTCAAAGAGGTACTGACAGCAATGTTGTATAACCTCTTAGGAGGATGCTAAAGATTAAATCCTCTGGTAGCCTCACTGTAGATGAAGAAACTACTTTGTGTAACAGGCATGGTTTGTGTAGAAAACACAATTCTGTGGAAAAGGCAGCATGGATCAAGTTTCCTTATTGCAGAGTGAACAAAGTAGAGAGGAACAGGTGATTGCTACATGCCTAGTAATACAGAGTCACTGCCCATACTACAGGAAAAAGCAGCCATTTCTTAGCAAGGAAGGGTGTTCAAGTCCAAAAGGGATTTATTCCCAGTTGAGTCTCCCTAGGTGTTGGTTGAGTCACTTTAACATTCTGTTTTCACACAATGGAGAGGCTGCATTTAGCCATCACTGCACACAGATCTTAGAGAGAATAATTCACTTAAGGACACTTTTCCAGGGATACGTATTGCCATTTCCTCCTGCAGTGACAGCTGGGATAGAAGTGAGGGGTGTCTGATGTCTTTACCACTCCAAGAAGCAATCCCTTCACCTCCACACCCAAGCAGGATATCACACAGAAGATTTGGTGTACAGTAATAGAGTAATCCATGACAAAGCCACTGGAATGTGTGAACAGAAACCCCTGGAAATGTTGTCCCAGCTTGCTTTGGGGACTACTATAACATAAGCGTCCTGCTGCAGTCCTCCTTCCTCCCTTTGCTCACACATCATGTATACACAAGGGCACAAGAGTTAATTCAGTCTTCTGTGCAAAAGCTCTGCATGAAGCCTCTTTAATTGGGCTTTGTGCAAGTGTGTGAGTCTCATCCTGATACTTCCAGGGTACTTAGGGAAACATTAGAATGGAAGTATGGCAGAAATGGAAAACGCATTCTCTTTCACTGGCAGCAAATAACTTATCTGATATGCTCCTTTTTTTTTCTTTCCATGCTGGCTGTGTTTGTGATTGTATATGAAATTAATTTCTGAGGAGTTTAGCTAATAATTATTGGTGAGAAGATCCTGTCAATCTCTCAAGATAAACAAGAAATGGTTCTGGCTGACACAGGTTGTGTGTCACATGACTATCCTATTTTTCTGATTTAATAAATATTAATCTTTCTGCCTTTTAGGAGCATTGTGCAAGATTTTTTTTATCTTCTGATTTGACATGGGAATGGCTGGTACATGCCAAAACGACTTCTATTATATGAAAAGGCAAATTTTCCTTACTTCATTTCAAGACAAGACATTTTTCAAATTAAAATTAATATGCACACAGATTATATCTTCTCTTACACAAATTTATGCAAGATGCTATTTAGGGTGTGCCTTTACTCCTAACCGCGAGTTCTTCTATCAGATAAAAGAGATTTATGGTCTGATTCCCACTTTATCTGCTAAATTTTGCCTAGTGGGAAAGCGTAAAGTGCACAGGTGACCCCCCAAAAAGTGTAGAAAATGATCTTACATCAAGGCACTTGGCAGAAACTCTAATGATCTCTTAGGAGTTGCCAACCTTGCTGAAGATTTTCCTCACTGCCTTGAGCAAATTGCTTTTCTTCTTTGTGCCTCAGTTTTCTAACTGTAAAGCAAAAGGGACAGGAAGGTATAATAGTTCTTTCTCTTTTCTTTCTGTCTTATCCTACTGCAAACTCTTCAAGGCAAGTCTGATTATGTAAATTATTATTTAGCAGATGGGGCGTCCAAACTCAGCTGGAGCCTTTAGGCACTACTATAGTATAAATAACAATAATGATGATGAAGTGTTAAAATAGGCAGAACTTGTTCTTTGTTCTGAGTAATGTGAATCAAACTGTGGCTGGACTTATATTTAACATCACCAGCTAGTTTGTTTATAAGAGGATTTATCAGAAGTGGTTGGGTTTAATTTCCTCTAATTCACACTGCACAAAAAATGGTAACTCTGATTTTAATCTATAACCTGATGATAGGGCTTCCCATAAATAACAAAAATACCACATTCAAGGTATCCAAACAGTTCCTGTAGGAGTGCAGCACAGGATGATTATACCTGCTGCCTCACATCTCCACCGCATCTCCTCCCTGTCTTGTCTCTTTCTGCAAAGAGATCTGCAAAGGCCAGAATCACTGAAGCAGTACCTAAATTATTACTGGTAAAACACTTTTGTGAGTTCAAGTACCTTCCTTAGCACCTTGATCCACAGAAAGAGTTAATCTGTTGTTCTTAGACTGTCCATTTTGTTTCCTAACCAAGTGGATGTGTGTTTGTTGAGCTGCCTTTTCTGAGGCGGAAGGAGGAGGCAGAGGCTGCAAAAAAAACCACTGTCATTTTCAAATGGAACAAATGCATGAAGTTAAATATAAATGTGCATAGACAAGCTCACAGATTATCACAGGATGAAAAATAATAATATGAAGAAGATGGAATTCCTTTCAAACCAATAGGAGAAAGATCCAAAAGCAGGGGCAATCAATACCACCCTGTGATCAACAGGAAATGTTAAGAATAACTGTATATCATGTGTGGCTTCAGATTTACAACCAGGACATATAATCTCATTCTAAGAAGAGAAGTTCAAGAACTTAGCCTCTACAGTAAAGCTCTCATTTTAACTAAAGAAGCTGAGGTCGACAGCCTCTCAAATGAAACAGATAAGGCGACATAGGGTTCTTGTCAGAAACAAATGTTATGTCTCTCCCTACTGAAAAGCTTAAAGATATTATCAGCAAAAGCCTAGTTGGGCCTGAAATGGGTCCCAGAGAAGTAATATTAACCAGGCTCCTGGCAGATCATTTATTTATCTCAAGCTAAATTCAATAAAGAGAGCCATATATAAGTGAGGGAAAATAATGCAGCTGCTAGTAATTTATCATTGGATAGAAAGTCATTGTTATCCTTATCTCTCCAATGATGTTCTATTTCCAACTGGTAATGAATTATGGGGCTTGCCACATCTTTACTATGTGACAGGTCAACACTACCTCATGGGTACTGTACTGTATTTATGCAATCAATAGAGAGTTTGCTGAGAAAATATTGGCAACCATTTTGTGAGAGTGACCTAGAGCTATATGGCCTTATGACCATCAGTGGCAGTCAGGGATAGAGCAGCATTTTGATACTTCTTTAAAATAAATATGTCTCTGAATGCTTTAAAAGTATTTTTCACTTTGCTCTTTATAAAGCCAAGCATCTGAAGTGAACCACTGGATTGTTAATTATAAAGCATTCTCCTCATTTAAGCTGGCTCAGCCACCAAAGGGATCCTTTCTCTTTCTTTGTTGCACTTATTAGAGGGATTTATTAAATCAAACTTCAGTACAGACTTATCCAAAATTATTTGTGCCTGTGGTGCTTGGGGCATAGCAGAGGCATGAAGAGCAGAGGTTTGGCTAGGCTGCTGCTGAGATGTAAGGACAGGCTAACGAGCAGCACTGGGTGCCCCACAGAGCTCCCAAATTCCATGCTGAGTTTTAAGGTGGAAGCCATACAACTCAACACTGCATCTACTTTCCTCAAATCAGTTGTGAGAGACCCTCCCAGCATGACTCCTGCAAGAGAAGCTGTGAAAAATAGCACTATCTGATGGATGGCTTCAGGATGAAAAGCTCTGCTATGGGGACATTTGGTAAAGGCAGGGGTTTTGGTGTGGTCCCTTTTCTGGCTCTGCTTTCCCGTCCCTGAAAAAATTATGTCCATGTTTTTCTCTTCTCTACTTGTCCCCATTGGGTTTGGCCTTCATTACTCACAAGAATAGCTCATGTGGCCTGAAAAGTTTGAATTTGTACTGAAAACCAGCCAAACAGAAATACACTCTATAAATTTTATACAGAGTGGAATATATCTCAAATTACTAAAAAATTTGGATTTTGAAAACCACCACTTGAAAAAGAACTAAGAATATTTCCAAATACATTACAATTTTTTTAGGAAAAGAAAAAAAATAAAGCAAGATTTTAGAATAAGCAGCTTTTTGTCATTAGAAGTCAACAAAAAAAAAAAAAACAACCAAACAACACGAGAACCACATTTTGGCTTAGACCTCCATTATGCCATTTAGTTCACCATCTCCCCTTAAGCCTTCTTCTCCATCGAGAAAGAAGAGACTACCCATTTGAAGCCACAGATTGATTCAAGAACTGAACAATCCAGAAAAAATCTCATTTTGATTTTTTTGGGGAGGTGCAGGTAGTTGAACAATACATGTCTTCAAGACAAAAGACTTATTCTGAAAAACAAAGGGAATGACATTTCCACTGAAGAGAAGTAGCAGCCATGTCCATGGTAAAAGCTACTGAGTGTAATAGCACGTTTTTTTAGCTTTGCAAGGGATGTCAAGATGAGAGGGATCACCTATGCAGAACCCTTAGACCTTTCTAAAAGAGCACAAAAGGACAGGACCTGTGTGACATCCAGATGAGGCAACAAGGGGAAGAGGAAAGCTGTCTTTTCCCATTATTGTGGGAAAAGGAAATTTGGACACATTGGCCAGCTAGAGTTCACTTAGATAATGTATTAGGTGATCTAAACGATACTAACTAAGGTGGCTAAGATTAACTCAGATGAAAAACAAACGCGGCTAGTTCTATCCATTGTTAAATAACAAGTGTGCTTCCTGGTCACAGAGACATACTGTGCCTTCTGGCGTGCATGCATGTGTTAATATGTCTCTTTGGCTCTGCATGTTTAGGAAAGTCTTAGTAATGGAAAAATAAGGGTTTTGTAGGTGAAGGCTGAAGTCCTTTGGCAGAGTAGCGTGTTCAAGAGCTTGCCCAGAGCCTGCTGGATTGTACTTCGCCCAAGCCTGTGATAGCAGTCTGTCAACTCCAAGAGCATTAACACTCATTCACAAAGATTCAGAAGGTCAATGAGAGCATTACCATATCCTGGGGTAAATAACATCATTTTCTCATGTACAGTCTGAGTTATAAATTCCATATGGTTTGGCTACACCAGAAGGGGTCTTGCCCTGATCACATTAACATAGGAAAGCTCTGATACTTTCATAATTAGCTAACTGGAAGGATCACCTAGCTAATGCCAGGAAGATCTTGCCTTTCTTTTAATAGTTGAGAAAGTATGATGGATTTTTACAATTTAAGCAAGTAATGTAAATAGCAAAAAAATGAAAAATCTAGGTGTCATAACTCATATAAACCAAGATAATCCAGAGAAATACACCACTTGAAATCAGCTGTTGACTTCTGAGTCTATCATAGCCAGCAACGAGTCTGCTACTTGTCAGACACTCTTTCTCATGTAGTTTCAAACACACTGTCAAAATTGTGTATAGCTTCAAGCTCCCAGGCCTTCTACATACATACCAATCACTCAATTCACTTTTTAATTTCCATTGTTTGGAGTCCTATCCCCAAATCTTTCTACAGAAAAATCTACAAAACCTAAAATACTGACTTAAAACTACTTAGGTTTACAGAGGTACAGTTTGGTAAGAATGATGTATGTGTTTAATAATATGTTCCCTGGCTAATAAAATACTAGATTATTTTTGGACTACAGAATTTAAATGGAAGGAAGCTTAACCATTATGAACCTGTTTACTATTACCAAGAGAATAGCCAGTTGGCAGGTCAATAGCTATCAGGACAAATAAAGAACCGCAGCAGCCACCTGTGCTTAAGGCTTGTCCCTGTTAGGAAATATATAAATGAAAGGTCAAAAACTGAGAAGCAAAACTAGAGCATTCTGGGGCTTTTTTCAGCTTAAAATTAAAAACTAGAGGACATTGGTCTGGGACCACCGATTTCAGAGTTCAGGGCAAACAAGAGCCAGCACTTCCAGGCTGTTTATGATAAAATGGGCAGCAAATATCTGCATCAAACTTTTTCTCTAAATAAATAATTGAATCTAAGGCACGTTGAAATGGACAGGTTCTTCATGGCATGACGATTAGCTGTGAAAGGAAGTATGCATGCAGGGATGTTTCCCCTTCCTGTGTGAATAGTCCCACCATTGAGCCAGTTGGAGATCAGCCATTTAGAGTTGAAAAGGCCAGTAGACACCTGTGTGAAGTTCATCCTTCCTTTACCAGATGGAAATAGTTGGAGCCCTGAGAAAGTTCTCACTTATTGTCATCTGAATGGGTCGAAGAGAATCACACCTGCATCAGAGCTACACTGTGTATCCCACAGGCCACCACATACTGAGTAGAATCGTGTTCCCTTTAGTGTCAATGGGACTTTTGTTGTAGAACTTCAGGATGAGGCTATCTATTTCAGGAGTGAACATTTTCAGAGGCAATGAAATCTTGTTCCTACATAATCTAAGACATACATCAATGCTGAAATTCAACACAGGGGAGTTTTTACCTTGTGATTTCTTATTTCCACATGAAGACTATTCTTCCCTATATTTTTCTGTCCTAGAGACTTCATTGCATACACATGTATGTATGTACTATATTGACATTTACATATCATTAAAAGTAAATTAATATCATGTGGTGATTCAAATATTCTCTACTATAAGCACAGAGAACAAATGTATTAGGAAATGACAACATTTTAAAGGCAAGTCCCCTACATGAAAAGTAAAATGCTCCTTATTAAAGACAAAGAAACATTATATTCCCAATATCAGCTACATATTGAAATATTTCATGTTTAGGTGACAGATAAACCTACAAAGGGTGTAATATTTTTTCTTTTATTTCTTGCCAATGCAACACCATGCCACATGAATGCAGTTCAACTTGGGGTAGTACAAAGGTGTGCTCTTTTTCAGAAGGAAAGAAACTTTAATTTAGTAAAAATTTGGCTTAAAATTAAAAAAAAAAAAATAAAATAAAAGAAATCATTACACTTGATCCAGTCAGAAAGGAAGACGGTAATTTTTTTCAGAACACTTCCTAGAATTGCAAATTTTCTATGATTTCCATGATTTGATATAGGGTGATATAGGGAAATTTAGGAAAATGTTTGCTAACTGACTTCCCTTTAAAGGCTCTGCACGTTGTACAGATGCAGTAGCAGCACCTGCAGAACACTCTTGTGCTCCTGACCATCTCCTGGTGGTTCCTTAAGGTTTGTGGAAGTCAAACAGCACTTGGCAGTTTTATATCAGTTATCCTATTTACAAGTTCACCATACCTTAACAGCTGTTACAGATATTAATAGCTAATCAACTACTATTACTGCAATTATTCTTCTCACCCACAAGGAAAGTCTTCAATAAATGGTCAAGTATTAATTTGGGCTCCAGCTGATAAGGTTTTTCCCCATGCTATTTGCATGCGCTTCCCTTCTGAACTTTGATAAGACATTTATAGAGTAAAAAAATGACTGTTGCTACAAGCAACCTTTAATTCATTATCACAGGACCTTAACCTGTACTTGCTGAATGTTACCTAACTTTCACGTACCCTGCCCCTGTTTGTACAGTTTAACAATGACTAGTAGTGAGAGCACAGACTTGCTCTCATGGCCTAGGACCAGCACACCACCCAAACAGCCCTTCAGCACATCCTGTGACCAAAGGAAATGCTTCCACGGTGGTCCAAGGTAACAAGGAATGCAAAAAATTACATTGCCTGTAGGTTGGTACTTGCCAAAACACTATTGCCAAGGGGTCAGCAAATGTGCCATATGCCCCCAAGCGCAAGGCAAGGCATGAAATCTGAATATTCGGATGTGATTTATCAACAGGGATGAGTGCAATGGACTCAACAAACATTAGAAGGACAAGCTCACAAGGGTTTGACTGAGTAACAAAGCTACAAGTCTAACTCGCAGAGGCTGGTTGCAGCAAAACCAGCATAAATCAAGACACTTTCTCAGCACACACAACACACTTTTATCTTCCTTTGAAAACAAATTGTCAAATTTAAGTTCTATGTTGGCTTGCTAAACAGGATAATTTTCAACTTCACTATTTCCCAGAATCAAGCCTTTAAGTTTATAAATAAAATCTTTAACTGCCAGAAAAATGATGGGTTTTATAACATATAGGAACTTCGCTGCAAATATTTTAGAGGAAAAGCTCCAGTTCTCAGGTGCCTTGTTTTAATGCGCTATTTCTTTGAAATCCTGAAAATTCTTGTGAACTGATTTGTAAAAAATAAATCTCAATATATGCAATTCCTAGTCTCATCTGAGGCAATAAGGGGGCTGTGGAGAGAGACATCACTATATTTTGCTTACTTTTCTTGTACAACCTAAATTCTATAAGTCAGATAACTGATCCACAAGAACAAGCCAGGATGAGTGGTAAACTATCCAGGGCAAACCCACTGTCACTTGAGTTTTTAAATTAAGGTTGAACGTAGTCTAATCTAAATGCTCCAGCTCTACCATAAGGTCAATGAAGAAATCACTAAGTAAAATACTCTGGCTTATGGGAGTCAGTCAAGATGATTTTAATGGCTCCTGCTGGCCTTAAAAATTAGTAATATAGGTGAAATTGAAACTACGGTTGAGATTCATCCACGTGAAAAGCCCTGCAATTAAGCCTTTTCATACAATTTCAGCCAAAGTGTTTAGAAAATCTCAGGCCACCATGCATCCAGTGCAACTTTTAGGGAAAAAGCCCTGAACTACACATGGAGAAGAATGGCTATGTCAAGTCTCATTAAGATTTCATTTTGCATATTGTGAGACAAAATAAAAGTCATTGCCTTCTGCCCCAGGGCTGCTGCTGGAAGAGAAAGACCAGCTGGGACCTCTTGTGGAATCCAAGGGAAGCTTAACATTTATCTGCTTTTGCTCGCATTGGTGTTTGTTGGAACAGCTCTTAAAATGTCAATCTCCAAGGAAAAAAGCTCAAAGGAAGCTTTTTTGGCCTACCAGCAAGTTTCAGAAGGGCTGGAGTCAGTGGTGGCTTTGCTAGATATCCTCCAGGTTCACCAAATAGCCAGTCTGTAATGAATAACACCAAGGCGCCAGTGTAGGAGGACATGCACCTTGCAGCATGGTACATGAGAACCTCTGGCCTGTGAACCCAGAAAGCGTCTACATTTAAATAATGTCTATTGTAGAAAAAAATTTATCATGGGAAACACTGACTCCACAACTCAGTAACATAAATCATCTGCTGAAAGTCAAAACATATGAAATTGCCTTGAGATTTGGAGTCATTTGAGAAGCACACGATTTTAGCATACCACATTTGGCCAAGGCTTCTCACTGACTCCTGAAATGGGCAGGTGCCCACTGCTCCTCCAGCACACAAACACAACCCAGTTCAGTGGGCAGAAACTGGCCACAAACCCATTCTCACAAACTGTACATGGGTATTAGTAAACACACAGGTTCCACCATAAAGAGATTATATGACTCTTCCCCGGCGTCTGGAATGCACATTATGTTACCAAACAAAGGAAATTATGCAAAGTTAGCCCCAGAGGCAGAATAACCATGATCCGCTTCTACTTGTAAATACTGGGCAAACACTTACTCGCCACAATTAATTACCTGCCTCTGCTCGTTTTGTTAAATGATCAAAGTAATACATCCACCAGTAGCACATGAATGTGACTATTTGTACAAAATTACATATATTCAGTAGTGGTGCAGAGTCAGATCCTGCAGTATTTGTCACTATTCACACGCAAGTCACCTCACTGAGGGAATTGCTTCCTATTACGCAGCAACAGGACTGAAGGATGCAGCCAGACTCCTGCAATATTAAGGTGATAAGGTTATACAGCAAGAGCATGGGTAGAATAAATTGTTCTTAGATTCCTTCTCTCCCCCACTGGCCCACCTGACACACATGAAATATTTGTGAAATCAATTTTTGAATGACCAGACGAGGTACTGAAGTACCACAGTCAGTTCGTTAGTTGGCTCTTGCAGGAACACTTCAGGAATTAGGATGGAAGTCTATTACCTCCTTTCCTACAGGACAACTGCAGTGAATATAATAACCCTTGTTCCAAGAGATACTGCCATGCATGCTGCCTCACACATGCTATCAAATGAACATCATTAGCCCCTTTCAGCAACAGCTATGCAAGACCATTCTACAAGCTTAAACTTTCTTTCCTCATTTCTTCAGCACTGTGCAGCATTTTGTATCAGCACTGAATCACACCAAGGTCCTTCAAAATTGGGCTTTTTGGTTCACACAGAGTTGTATTTAATCCTCAATCATAAGTGGTCAGTCCACCTCCTGCACAATATAATTAGAAATGTGGATCTCGTTCACGAGTTTGGATGCATGTGAGAACTGTATTATCAACCCATCTGAAGTGGAAAACACAGAGCAACAAGAGTTCTAACAGAACTACTAAAGGCCTGAAACAGATTTCTTCTTGTTAAACTTCCATCTCAGGCAATTGAGTCTCTATTTTGCTCACAATAAAGTAGAAGTTTTGCAGCATTAGCAAATCTGGCCCATGGTTTCACTTTCCTTACGAGAACTTTGTATATGCTCTCCTGGCACAGAAAAAGGAAAACTTAGCAATAAAGTTATGGAATTAGGTTCACTAAGTTTTGATAAAAGTGTGTACAAAAGGAGCCCTAGCTAGTGTCAGTGCAGACCCTTTAAAACACATACACGAATATTTATGTAGTTTCCCTTTCTTTCAGAAATTGTTTGTTGCTCTATACGATCACACTACTTCTCCAGCTCCTAATATTTTTCGATAATGTTCTTGCCTTCATTTGTAATCACTCTTTATTCGGTGTGGAAGATGGATTTTTTCAATTTTGTGCTATTATATACCTTAGCACGGAAAGGATTAGATGGGTTTTTCTTTTTCCTTTTAGTCCTTATTTAACTGCGTATGAGCTTCAGGGATTTATATCCCAGTAGGTCTAATTCCAGGATTATAGGTATCTAAACATCCAGTAAATCATTTAGCAGCATATAGGTTTAAGGCAACTCCAAATAACCCCTCCGATTAGCTCTCCAGCTAAAAACTGAAGTTAGCTAGAAGCACTAGATTTGAGTAAGAGTTATAAAGTAATGCAGAATCACTAATTTAGAGTCTGATTCTACTTGCTTCAAGGGCGTTATACCCACTTCTGTAGGAACAAGTCAAGGCCTTCAAATCCTCTTGCTTTAGATGCCTTCCTGTTTTCTAGCCAAACACTAATTAGGCTCCTCCTCCTTTGATTTAAGGTTCAGCTCTCATTCCCATAACTGTTGCATTCTTATTTAGATAAATGCTGTCAGGTTAAGTTGACCCAAAATTTAGATTTATTAAAAATGAAATGAGCAACAGAAAGCTTTCTGCATTTGTTTTTGTAAATTCCAGTGAAAACAGCTTCTTGGTTTGGACTTCAATTTTCCTTGGCATCATCTACACCCTGATCATTGCAGCACTGTCCTCATACATGAAAACAAATAAAAGGACAGAGAAAAGTGAAATAGAGCTATAGGTTTTTCCTTTTTGGGGCTTACTGATAAGTATTGTGGTATTAAAGATCAAAAGCAAATCTGGGTTTCTTGAGACCTATCATTCAGAACAACCAAAAGCAAAACTAATGAGCAAAGATACGGAAACCAGCGCTTTTAACTGTGCCTTTTAATTTGCTTGTGCCCCTTTAAACATGGCACAGACAGTAAGAAAGGCTTTGCCCTGCCAGAGCAGTGAGTACAACCATGGACCTGTGCCAGTTCCCACCAGGCGTGTCTGAAGGTTCGTCATGCTGTGGTTTAGGTACGGCATTGTTCCATTGGAGCTAAAGCCAGGAACGCCACACAGGCACAGGTGTTTCAAGGTCAGGTTGCTGGTTTGGACTGAGTTGGATGACAGCGTTATATCCATCATTAGATATATTCATAGCACTGATTCTCTGCAGCCTGTGCAAGTTGTTCCCAACTGTTTTCTTGCAGTAGGGAGTATTATGGAATGGGAGACTGCTAAGTGACATTAACCGCAGCATAGGGGCCACTCACCACACATGGGGAAGACCCTGGAAGAACCTTTGCTCTAACAGGGCCTGGAGGAAACCAGGACTGCATCTAGGGTGTGGTAAGGTGATAAAACTGAGCATCCCTCCCACCCTTAGGGGTAAGTGCTTATTCAAAATCTCTTTATATTGGGTGTGTCAGAGGTGTGGGCCTGGAGGATCTGCCATAGCCAGAATTAACATGTGCTCTTCTTCTGTAGAACAGATATAAAAAGGCCTTTCCAGACAGACACTTTCTGCCTGCGTGAGTGTCAACACAGAGTTCATTTCAGGCAAGTTCTGTGGCGAAGAAAAAGGTAAGGTTAGGTGAGGAGCCCTTCCCATCAAACCGAACTTGAAGGAAGGCCAGGACTGCAGGGCTGGATTAGGACTGGGCACACCCCAGTACATAGGGTGGTGAGTAAGATATATCTCCTCAAGAAGACATCGAGCTTCAGAAACGCACCTTGCATTTGAAGTTTCCTTCCTCATACAGGATGGAAAGGTGGGATTATTAATTTTCCATGCAGTACTTATCATCCAATACACTGGCTCAGGCAATAAGGTCAGTGAATAAAATGAGCAAATAATCATGACTTCCCTTGCCTCCATATCCATCCTGCAAAGAGTGGGCAAGCAAGCAGGTAGAGTTGTTTATCCCTGTATGCCTGGATCCATAGCTAACCAAGGGGACAACAGAGTGTTCAGTTCATTTAGTTTTATCTCCTGCACAAGACAAACAAAGTCACCATGTGGCCTTCCTTCACTTGACCAGTCAATCTTCTCTGCAAACCATCCCTACCTAATGCCACAGCAAATTCAGTTCAATCTCTTCTTAAAATGGGCTTGGGAAAGCTCATTTATAGATGAATGAACTGTGAATATGGAGAAATAACACATTCCATTGGTGCTGTGTGATCCTTCTCCATCCTTCATAATATTTCATGTGTATCTAGACCCTGTCAACAGATCTGCATCAAAGACCATGCAGGATCAGCAGTCTATAGCGTCAGAAACAAACATCTAAATCCACCACCATTTCAGTAACATCTCTGCCTGATTATGATAGATAAGGATTTCACAAAGGCATGTCAAAGATAAAAGGAAAGCTACCCCTTGCTCTTGTTCAATTTCCCTTCCAATTTCCTAAAAGGCCTGTTGCGGGGATGACTGTCACCAGAAAGATACAGGGCCCAATTTAAACCCATCGCACAGGATTGCAATAAGCAGTTGCAGTCTATAATTTTCAAGTAACACCACATTTATGAAAACTGCAACGATCCCTTTTGCTGTGATTTGTGGACTCTGATGGCAGAAGAGCCAACCTCTCTCTCGGGCAGCAGAGAACAAGAAGAGAGAAAGATGAAGAGAAACAAACTGGCTGCTGCCTCAGCATGTAGACTGCAAAATAAATAAAAAACAGTCTTTAAAAGTGTTAATAAAATATCCGCTAAGAGTGGAAGGGGAGATTAGAGCTGACAAGTTGGCCATAGGGCCTTCTTTAGGCTCTTCCAGTTAGAACTGAGGCGAGATGACAAGTTGAGAAATAGAACTATGTTGACATAGCCTGCATTTTCATAAATTTCCTGTTGCTTAACATGAAAAAAAATAACAAAAAAACCTGCAAAATTCAAACCAAGTCCTGTAATGCTGCGCAGTTCTGCTGAGTATCCTGTACCAGGCTTTGGGACAAACACAAGAGTCACTGAAAAGCCCATAATGGACAATGTGCTGTATTTACTCAGTAATCACCTCTAATTTTTTTCACTGAGGATTCTATTTGAGTGGAAAGACTTCAGCATGAGTTGGATGAAGTCCCAGATCATCCTGCAGTGTTTAGGGAGAGCAGTGTTACTACTAAAAGAGCAAACCAGAAAATGTACTGGTTAGAGCTTATTATCTTTTGGGTTTTTTTCCAAATCCTAATAAAATCAGCAGAAAAGCTTTCATTAGGTCTAATCCCTATCTGAAAAACTGTTAAATTCTTTCTGAATTAGGATTAAAATTGTGACATTTGGGAAACATTCATGAAAAAACTAGAATGCTTTTATAAACAGCTGAAACAGCAAGCGTTTAGTGCCATTATACCTCTGAAGAGTCAAACCCAGATTCCCCATTATCACCACTTCATTCATTCTGTGCTT
>JANRGW010045892.1:0-11848 GCA_024733675.1 Psilopsiagon aymara | reverse complement strand
GGGGGAAGAAGGAGGGGGAAGTGAGTGAACAAAACTGCTTGTTTTACAGCTTAAACCACAACAGTTCTTTTAGGAGGGGGAAGTGTGTGAACGAACTGCGTTGCTGATTTACATCTTAAACCACGACAATAGGTAATGGATTGGGTTTGTGGGCATTTGGTGGCGAACCAAGCTCAACACGATCATGATATTCTGTCAGGTTTTCAACACTGTTTTTTTATTTTTTTTACCTCTCAAGTTCCTGTTTTATGAGAAACACTGAAAAACTGTTCCCCATTTGCCTCTTTTTCATTCATCACTCACCACCTACTTACCATGAGAGGTCATAGGTCTCCTTGGATGGCTCTTTCTTGTCTCTCTAAAGATGAACCCTTCTTCTTGAAGGAAAATACATTGTCTCATGCAGAATTAGTCTCAGTCCAGGGACATTCATTCTTCAAAACAAGTTTGTTATTGATGAGGGAGAGTGTCTAGATTCTATAAGGTCTCCAGATTCTAGGTGGTTTAATTACCTACTTATCTAAATGTTATTGCACCTACAGATACTAGGTGCATTTTGACGGCATTCTGTCACCACTATAAAATTTACTTCTTCAAAAGCCAATTAACTACTGTAAATTATTCTACTTCAATTAAAAGAAAGAGAAATGGAGAAGGACTTTGATATATTAATTTTAATCCACAGACTTATGAGACAACAAAAAGAAATGCTGAATTCTCTTTTTTGCAAGAAATGAGAAATTATCTGTAAGGAATGCAATAAAAAATAAGGATCAGGCAAAGCGTCATTATCATTTTAACTTAATTTGTCAACAGAGTAATATGTCTAGCTATATTACTCAGTTGACAAATCAATTATAGTTACAATGAAACTTTATACAATTTTACTTTAATTAGTTGCATCAATATGTTTTTTTTTTTTTTATTTCAGTTGCACATGAATACATCAAAATATAAATGATGGAATAAGGTTAATTATAAACCTTCAAAACATACATATTTTAGAAATAGAAATTTACGGAGCAAAATTTCATAAGTAATGCAAGCTGCAAGATGGTTTGTTAAGCTGCCTAGAGGCCATTTTCTTAAATAATAACAACAACAATAAACCATATCTTTGTTAAAAGTGATTTGAATTTATTGTTTGGTCCTGGCTGGATGCCATGTGCCCACCAAAGCTGCTCTATCACTCCTCTCCTCAACTGGACAGGAGAGAGAAAACAGAGCAAGGGGCTTGTGAGTTGAGATAAGGACAGGGAGAGATCACTCACCAATTACTGTCATGGGCAAAACAGTTCAACTTGAGGAAGTTAGTTTAATTTATTACTAATCAAATCGGAATAGGAAAATGAGAAATAAAAATAAATCTTAAAACACCTTTCCCCTTGCCCTTTTTCCAGGTATCAACTTCATTCCCAATTTTCTCTACCTCCTCCTCCCCACAGCAACACAGAGGGATGGGGAATGGGGATTGTGGTCAGTTCATCACATGTTGTTTCTGCTGCTCCTTCTTTCTGAGGGGAGGACTCCTCATGCCTTCCCCTACTCCAGTTTGGGGCCACTCACACAGGAGATAGCTCTTCATGAACTTCTCCAGCCTGAGTCCTTCCTACAGGCTGCAGTTCTTCATGACCTGTTCCAGCGTGGGTCCATCCACGGGGTGCAGTCCTTCAGGAATAGGCTGCTCCAGTGTGGATCCCTTCCATGGGGGAACCTATTCCTCCAGATTTTGTTTTTCTTCAAATCTTTTTCCACCCAAGAGTAACATATTTTATTCTCTGCAAGGGATTGTGACTTCAACAAAAAGTGAAGTCACTAAGACTCATTAATGAGTCATCTAAAAAAGTGTTATGTGCTTCATTTGATGGGTTATACATGGGAGGGGGAGTGGTAATTTAACAGAAATTTACGCTATGCTATTTTATTTATTTATCTCTTTTTAAAAACACTGTTAGGATGTTGCAGTCTTAACAACTGCTGCATCAAATGATGATTATGCTAACTTTAAGCTATAGATCACCTCCTTAAAAAGACACTGGGAATTACATTTCTGTGGTGCTACACAGAGCTTTTAAAGTAGGCTGTTGCAATTATACCACACTATTACCTAAGTGTCCATGATTCAGGAACGTATTAAACATGCTTAAAATTAAATTAAAATGAAGCTTGTGCTTAAATACTTTCCTGCATGAAGAGGGTGTCCTAATTTTTTCTGTTAGGTGGGAAATTGCTGTGTTAGGTACTTTATTGATGTATTCACTGTCATCTCCAGGATGACTGCACTAAAGCCTAAGACAGATGAAATCCATTTCAGTTAAGACCCAAGCAGCCATCATTATATTCCCACTATGAGAGCATTTTCTCTCCCAGCTTGTGGTGTACCACAGCTCACATGGATGGAGATGCATGCTTAGTCCTGGGGAGTAGGAGAGCAGCCATCAGTGTGATTTTTGCACAGTAAAACTTTTCAAAATGTCTCTTCTCAGAGTTAGACAGGACAGATCCTGGCCAGAGAAGATGGAGTTTTATTTATTCCTTAATAGCTCCCAGAAGACCTGTGTCCAGTTCCTTCCTCCTTTGGGATAGATTCAAGCCCATATTTCTCACCCCTAAATAAAGCATCATGAAGCACAATGATTTCAGTCACTATGGCTATTTAATAAGGGGTTCTTACATAAAGTAAACATAAAGTAAACATAAAGCAGAGATAGAATTTCAGACCACTAAAGTTGTAACGGTTGTACAGGTGAGCACCTTCCCATTGATTGGTCATGGCACCATGCTGGTGCCCCTTGATGTGTAGAAATCACTATAGTTCCAGAATTAACTCCTAGAAATCATTCTGCATGACTCTGCTTGCGGATCCCACTTTCTATTCCTGTCACTTGTTTCAGTTTTCCATGTGGCAAATGAACAATTAATTACACTAATAATGATATTCCCTTTGCATTTGTCATTAGGCTACAGAGCACGACCTCTTATCTCACCATTTTATTATCAAGAAGGATTTTTTTCCTTTACAAGTCAGTGGTTATTTATGCAATTTCACTCTTCAGATATTTTTTGAAAGCTGGACTTTACCTCCTCTCCTGCAGAGAAGAGAGTGCTCAAGATCTGCTTCTGCACTGGAGAGGACTTAAAAAAATGAAGGAACAAGGCCACACCACAGCAGTCAATCTAAGTGTCTGGGCCATCAAATAAGACAAAGAGACGTGTATGCAATGTGAATATTCAGGGACAAATTTGCAGTTTTCAAGTCAGTACCTCACTGAATTTGCAATGTACAAGTGAATTCTTTTTGCTTTTCCTACTGTCTCAGAGGCTGTTTTCTTAATTTCCCCTTGGGAACACTCAGGAAGAGACATGATGGGTCAGGTATCTCATATCTCAGGAGGGAAAAAGGAGAAAAAAAGAAACACAAACAAAACAAAACAACAACAACAACAAAAAAAAAAAAAAAAAGAAAACAAAACAAAAGAAAAAAGAAAGAAAACAAAAATAAAAGCACGAAGAAAAAAAGCCATTTTTCTTAAGCATGCTTTCAGGCATATTTTTTTAGAACTATAAAACCCAAAGTTTGGGAGATGATACAATTTCAAATTACTGATATGTAACAAGAAAAGTGGAGCAATACATAGTTTTTTTTCATGGAATCATAGAATGATTTGCACTGGAAAGGTCCTTAAGAGGTTTATTTCCAAACTCCTTGCCATGGGCAGGGTCACTTCACCCTAGACCATATTGCCAAAGGCTCAACCTGGCCTTGAACACTTCCAGGGATAGAGCAATCACCAGTTCTTTGGGCAACCTGTTCCAGTGCCTCACCACCTTCACAGTAAAGAACTTCTTCCTTATATCAAACCTGATCTTCCCCTGCTTTAGTTTAAACACATCACCCCTAGTCCTATTGCTACAGTTCTTGAGTTTTTACCTATATATTGAGCACCGAAGATCCTTTCTACAGAAAAAAATGTTTTGTTCTTTGAGTTTTTGTAGAACAGTCTGGAAATTGATCACAGGAAATCAATCCATCCTTAAAAATGGATTTTGCACGAATATGAGTATACTCTCAGAGCACGGTAGTCACAAGTTTTTTTTTATTTTCTATAAAAATAATAGTCCTTCCATTTTTACCATTTCTTAATTGCTAGGATTTTTATTAAAAGCAAATAAACATGTTCGTCCCTTCTTTCCTCTACCCTTCTTTTGCCTTCCTTATAGTTCTCCACTTCTTTCCCCTTTATATTTTGTCATTTGGAATGAAAAAGAATATTTATCTAGAAAATACACCCCACCCCTCTGTCCAATGAATGCATTTCTGCATTAGAAAAAGTTTTCATTGTTGTCCGAGTTCGTTACTCTGAATTATACGTGCAAAAGCTCCACAAGCTACATAATAAAAATCTTTAAAAAGGAAACCTCAACATTTCATAATTTTAAATGAACTTGTAGGTACATTGAACAAGTAAAATATATTTTAGAATATATATTGGACACATAGGTATATTTGATTATAAATGCATATATCAACTCAAAAATGAAGAAAAGGCTATTAAGATGCTATTATTTTTATCATCTCTCAATTGCAATAATAGTTTTAAGTCAAGGCATTTGTTCTGAAATCAAATGGCTATGGGTCAGTGTGAATTCAAGAACGCTGAAGCTGCATTTTGGCAAAGATGACACTGTGTGTTTACATATACCTGGCTCCTAAAAATACTTTTATTTCCTTTAATTTCTTATTAATGACTAGCTTCATCAGTTCCAAATGAGCTGACCCCCTTGCCCAAAGTTAGGCAAAGCAAATTTTAGTTTAAACTCAGAAGGGTGGCAAGGGAGGAACATGAGTGGTATGTATATGCAGATGTTTTTTTTTAAATCACGTTTTGAGAGCACATTTTAATAGGTTTAGAAGTGACTGTGTTTACAATTTGGCTTATATCACCCAGCACAACTTTTTCTTGAAACAACAAAATTCAAGGAGTATCCTGATGATAATAGAAACAGACTGACTTGTGCTACAATGAAACTTCCTCTGAAATGTGTTGTGGTTCTACAAAGTCTTCGTAATGCAGTTCTTTGTGAATGTGTTCACAGTACAACCTCTGACACTGATTGTAAAATGGGGGTGGGGAGAGGTGTTGCCAGTTTTGGTGGAAAAACTTGTGAATGGATGAAGCTAACAAAGAGAACATGGTGAAGAGGAAAGATAGGATCGAAGACATTCTGCTTCTCATATTTTCCTTCTCATCTAGAACACTAATGGAAAAGTTACATTCTTCAGATATAATTACTTAACTTGCTGTGGAGGTCCACAAAAATAAGAGATAAGCTGTATTATAAGATATGTTATGAAAGATATATACCTGTATATAAGATCCCTGCATTATACTTACTTTTGTGGTTATTGTGCCCATAACTGTCACTGACTCAGACACAGAGAAATTGTGCATTACCACAGCAAGCAGGGGCTAGATACTGCTAGCCTTAGCCTTTTCTGCTTGCCTTAATGTCTTAGAGGCTTTGTTGGAGGCAAGCTCTTGATTTGACCCAGAATCATAGATTTTTTTAAAAAAAATCACCCACAATGTTCGTTTTTTTCCCCCCTTTTTTCCTCAGCTTCTCCCAACATCCCATCACATCTCCAAATGATTCTTCATCTCAGTGAGATTTTGACATTTGGGAAAAAATCACTTAAAAAAAAAAAAAAAAACAAAGATGAAACAGTTTGGCAAAAGGGAGCTGCAGCTCTTCAGTTCCCATTAGAATTTCTGAAATGACAATAGCTGAAAGGTTAGGGCAAAACCTATTAGAAAAGAAAAGTTGAGGTAAATCAGGTGAGCTCATTGAAGAAAATAGGGAAAGATTGGTTCCCTTTTGGGATTAGGTCTAATTAAGGTGAGCAAGCAGCTGTGCCTGTTTGGAATAACAATTGTGCTAGCATGTCACTTTTTTTCTGCTTAGTTGAAATTTATATAGTTTGGGAATGGTGGATGTAAGAAAATTAGAGCTCATTTAGAATCTGTTGAAAGGACACTGCGCCTTCATTATTAGTTTTGCATCTGAATTTTCCTGGGGCTGTCCTCTCACTGTTATAGGTAATGGATTTTTCCCTAGATGTAATTGGATGAGTTTAATTTTTTCTTTCATTACCTGTCTAGAAGCCCTCTGCCCCTATTTCCCTTTGTGTTTTATTAGGACTGTAACCCCTATTTAAATAAAGGCTTTGATTGTGATTATATATGTTCAATCAGCACTTTCTGATTGAATAGTTCTGGTCACACAACGCTCTTGCCCAGCATTTTTGCTAATTACATTTTAGCCATGGTTGTGTACTGTAGAACTTAAAACGGTGTTTGTTTTACACCTTTAAACTCTGTCTAAAAGTTTGTGCCTCCCATGGGCCAAAATACTGACAGCAAATGTAGGCATTTCCTGATACTGAGGTGCATAAGCTAAGCTAAAGGTCATTCTACCAGATTACAGTAGTTGTCCACTAAAAAGATATAACACTGATTCATCCTCTCCAGAGTCTTTGGATATGTAAATGAAGTCTGCTACTTCTTTAAAGTCTTCTGTATTATTTTTTGTAGGTTTTGCTTTTTGTTTCATAATTTTATGTTTAGTTGGTTGATGGGGTGTTCAGTTTCTAAATATATTTTTTTCTATTTATATGAATAGTGCCAAGCTCATTAAAATTAGCCACAAGGTAGCACGCTACTGTTGGAGTCTAAATCCACAGCTCAACTTAAATTCATTTATGCCAATGGCTGCAACATGGGCAACAACCAGGAGTAGCTGGAAGCCATTGTGCAGCTGGGAAATCATGACATAAACACCAACACAGAAATGTTTTAGAGTGATTGGAATGCCACAGTGATGGCTACAAGCTCTTCAGAAGGGATAATCAAGGAAAAAGAGTTGATGGAGTTGAGTTATATGTGAGAAAGCACATCAACTGCCTTGAACTCAATGTTGTGAGTGAGAAGGCTGAATATTTGTGAGTGAAGATTAGGCAAAAGTCCAACCAAGCAGATGTCCTGGTACAAGTCTGTTATAGACCATCCAGCCAAGGTAAAGCTACAGATGAAGTGTTCTTCAAACAACTGGGAGAAGTTTCATGACTGCTTGCCCATGTTCTCATGGGCGACTCCAACCTATGTGATGTTTTCTGGAAGTACAACACAGGAGAGAAGAAACAATCCAGGAGGTTCTTGAAGGGGTGTGATAGATGACTTCCTAACCTGTTGGCTAGTGATGCCTGGTTAGATTTGCTTTTTGAAAGCAGGAGGACTAGTCCAATCACTAGTGGTGATTGGAGGATGCCTTGGGCAAAGTGATCACAAAACAATTGAATTTTCAATATTTAGAGAAGTCAGGAAGAAGATTGGCAAAAGCTCCACCTAAGACTCCCAGAGGGCTGACTCTGGCTCACTTAGGATGCTAAGTTGGCAGAAGTCCTTGGGAAACATTACTGAAAGACAAAGGGGTCCAGGAAGGTTGGACGCTCTTCAAAAATGAAATCTTTAAGGTGCAAGAGCACGTAGTCCCCATGTATTGACAAACAAACCAGCATGGAAGAGACCAGCCTGGTTAAAAAGAGAGATACTGCAGGAACTCAGGTTAAAAAAGAAAATTTATCAGCTGTGGAAGAAGAGACAGCTACCCCATGAAAAATACAAGGATGTTGTTAGATTATGTAGAGAGAAAGTCAGAAAGGTGAAGGCACAGCTGGAACTAAATCTGGCCACTGCCATAAAAGATAACAAAAAGTGCTTTTACAAATATATTAGCAATAAAAGGAGGTCCAAGGGGAACCTCCATTCTCTATTGGATACTAGGGGAAATCTAGTGACGGAGGATGAGAGAAAAAATTAGGTGTTTAATGCTGCCTTTTTCTTAGTCCTTAATAGTCACACCAGCCTCCTTAGGTTGCTTAGTTTCCTGAGTTGGGTGGCAGAGATGACGAGATGTTTGAAGTCCCCATAATTCAGGAAAAAATGCTTAGCAACCTCCTGTTCTACTCAGAGCTACACAAGTCTATGGGACTATGGACTATGAATTACAACCAAGAGTGTTGAAGGAGCTGGTAGAAGAGCTGGCAAAGCCACTCATCTATCAGCAGTCTTGGTCTACTAATGGGCAGGTCTTAGAGGACTGGAGGTTGGCCAATGTGACACATCTCCATAAAAAGAGCAGGAAGGAACCCTGAAAAATCCAGGCCTATCAGGCTGAGTTCAGTGCCAGGAAAGGTCATGGAGCAGATGATTCTAAGTGAGATCATAAAGCACGTGCAGAAAAATGAAGGGATGAAGCCCAGTCAGCAAGGGTTCACAAGGCAGGTCCTGCTTAACTGATCTCCTTCTACCATGAGGTGACCTGCCTAATTGATGAGGGAAAGGCTGTGGACATTGTCTATTCCATTTTAGTGAAGCATTCTACATTGTCCCCCACAGTGTTCTCCTGGAGAAACTGGCTGCTTATGGCCTGGATAGGTGAATTCTTTGCTGGGTTGGAAACTGGCTGGATGGCAGAACCTAAAGAGTGGTGGTAAATGGTGTCACATCTAGCTGGCAACGGTCACTAGCGGTGTTCCTCAGGACTTAGTGTTAAGGTCAGTGTTGCTTAATATCTTCATTGATGGTCTGTATGAGGGGATCAAGGGCACCCTCAGTAAGTTTGCAGACAACACCAATTTGGATAGGAGCATTGATTTGCTGAAGGATAGGAAAGCTCTTCACAGGGATCTGGACAGGCTGGATCCGTGAGTCAAGGCCAAATGCATGAAGTTCAACAAGGCAAAATGCCAGGCCCTGCACTTGTGCAACCCCATGCAATGCTTCAAGCATGGGGAAAAGTGGCTGAAAAGCTGCTCAGCAGAAAAGGACGTGGGGCTGCTGATTGACAGGACTGAATGTGAACAGTTTGTGTCCAGGTGGCCAAGAAGGCCAACAGCTTCCTGGCCTGTACCAGCAATAGTGTGGCAGCAGGGCCAGGGCAGTGATCATTCCCATGCACAGGGATCTGCTAAGGCTGCACCTCGAATCTTGGGTTCAGCTCTGGACCCCTCACTACGAGAGAGACATTGAGGTGGTGGAACAGGGCCAGAGAAGGGCAATGGAGCTGGTGAAGGATCTGGAGAGTAAGTCTTATAAGGAACATCTGAGGGAACTGGGGGTGTTTAGTCTGGAGAAGCAAAAGAACAGGGGGGACTTTATTGCTCTCTATAACTCCCTGAAAGGAGGTTGTAGTGAAGTGGAATAGGTCTCTCGTCCAGATAAGAAGTGATAGGACAAGGGGAAATAGTCTCAAGCTGCACCAATGTAGGTTTAGATTGAATATTAGAAAACATTTCCTCTCAGACAGGCTTATCAGGCATTGGAACAGGCTTCCCATGGTTTTGGTGGAATCACCGTCCATGGAAGTCTACAGAAACAAAGGCCCTCAGTGACATGGCTTAATGGTGAACGTGGCAGTTCTGGGGTAATTGTTGGACTTGATGATCTTAAAAGTCTTTTCCAACCCAGCTGATTCTATATTTAAAAATTGCTATTACTGTGTAAAAGCACGTTCAGTTTTCAGCTGTAAGAAATCACCATACAGGAAATTCTTTGTTTCTTACAAACATCTGATCTATTCCAACGTAATTCTGATATTCTGGTATTTTCTCATCTCAGAAGCTACACCAGGGTGAGGCAGGTATTACTTTTTAAGCTTCTAGATTTTACCAAACTCATTGGGAATAGAATGTCTTCCTGTAAATCCTCTTCCATGTCTTTAGCTCCCTTAATTAGTATAAGATACCTAATGAAAACTTTTCATTACAGTTGCTAAACCCAATTCAGAAGTGCAGCTTCTGAAGGACCTATCTGTGTCTAGTCTCATAGATTAATACATTAATTATATTTCTTTCCATAGTGCTTAAGGTACCATGGCAGGTTAAGACTGCTTGAGTTAACAGAACTCAGCTGGAGACTTTGGGTCCGTTTATATCTCTTTAAAGTGAATGCAAATAAAAATGCTAGTGTTTGATATCATTCTGCATTAGTCTTTATAACTCAGGAAAAATGATAACACAGAGCTACAAATAATCCGTATCAAGTTGACACAGCTTGCAGGTGCTCCTTATACCACATCTTCAGATGCATAGTTAAGGCTAAAGAATCTGGCTCAGGATTTAACAGAGGAGAATGTACCAGAAAATCATAGTTTTTCTTGTAACTGGGGAAGGGAACACTTAGGTTTAGATTTCTAGTCTAAATTAGACAAAGTTATCACCAGCTGCAGGGTACCACATACTAACTTACAGAATTTGCTTTCTCAGGGTATCTGTGTTTAGAGATATTGAATGGACACTTTATTATCTATATATTTGCAGCATTATTTCACTATCTGCAGATGCAATTCGAGCAGATCTATTTCGTATTGCAGCTTTGAAACATTTTCATCCATCACATTATTACAAAATGACTAAACAGTGGGTGGTTATAAGAGATTGCTACTGGAAGAAGCTTACAGACTGCTTTTATTACCATCCTATTGTGCATACAAACAGCTTGTATCCCTCTATACATATTTATATAACTTAGATGCTTTTGAATTCTTTTATCCTGAATAATTTTGAAACCACATAAAAGCTATTTCAAATCCCACAGAAAACTTCTACGTAAAGTAATAATTATAATAATAAGGTGCTGTACTTATAAGTAAATTAATAAATAGAGAGATAACTAAAATTAAGTTTCTCACCCAAAGAATGCATTTTTTTGGAGATTTGTCATCAGGCATGGCATGATGAATTCACAACTGCCATACTTCTTCGTTTGAGAACTCAGAAGACAAAACATCAAGGATTTTTATGACAAAACAAATGTTGCCTCTAAAAACAGGAGGATGATAAGTAATAAGAATATAGGGAAATAGGACAATAAATCATCAACTTGCAACATTCCTGTTAAATACATTTTAGAAATTCTTGTACCCACTTTAGCAGTTTGGGTTTTTCTACCTATTTTGCTCCTTAGCTGCCCCTACCGCATTAGTGTCTCCAATTCCCAGTAAACCAGTAAAACCCTTTCGTGATGATTCTTAGGTTGGATCTTCAGGGATAACATAGACACATGCTAATTCCTAACAGTACATGAGGAAAATTTTTCTTTGGCATAGATAATAAAGGCAATGCAGAGCATTCACTATCAAAGAACAAAGCGAAGGGAGAAAGTGATATAATGGTAAGTTAGTTTGCAAAACAAAGGTAGAAGTGATCTTAGAACTACCAGCTCTTTGAGCTGTGCTGGTTTCTCACCTTCCAGGGCAAGATATAGAATCATTGAATAGTTAGGGTTGGAAAGGACCTCAAGATCATCCAGCTCCAACTCCCCTGCCATGGACAGGGACACTTCCCACTAAATCACATCACTCGAGGTTATGTCCAACCTGGTCTTGAACACCGCCAGTGACAGAGCATTCACAACTTCCCTTGGCAACCCATTCCGGTGCCTCACCACCCTTACAGTAAAGAATTTCTTCCTCACATCCAATCTAAACTACCCCTGTTTAAGTTTGAACCCATTAACCCTTTTTCTCTCACTACAGTCCCCAAGGAAAAGTCCATCCCCAGCATCCCTATAGGGAGCCTTCAGGTACTGGAAGGTGTTGTGAGGTCTCCAAGCAGCCTTCTTTTCTCCACACTGAACAGCCCCAACTTTCCCAACCTATCTTCATATAGGACGTGCTCCAGTCCCATGATTAACCTTTTAGCCCTCCTCTGCACCTGTTCCAACAGTTCCATGTCCTTTTTATGTTGAGGACACCAGAACTGCACACAGTACTCCAAGTGAGGTCTCAC
>JANRGW010045891.1:0-22711 GCA_024733675.1 Psilopsiagon aymara | reverse complement strand
CCCTGGGCAACCCATTCCAGTGCCTCACCACCCTTACAGTAAAGAATTTCTTCCTCATATCCAATCTAAACCTCCCCATTACTCCTTGTCCTCTCACTACAGTCCCTAATGAAAAGTCCCTCCCCAGCATTGTTTTGTTTGGGTTTTTTTTATCTTTTCCGTAAAAATTGTGTTTTAGTAGTGAGCAGGATAGAGTTCATTAATATATCCTTAGCTGTTTTTTCTGTGATTATAGGGAAGTTAAGATTTTATTACTACATATTGTTTATCAACAAGTTTTCCCTCTGCCGTTAGAAAAACGTCACTCCTGACTCAGGGGAGAGAGTGCCACCTACTGTATCGCCAAAACCCTTTCCCCTTCAGAGAGTGGCTTCTTAACTCACAGAACTGGCCTAGTCCAAGTATATATTAACCTATAAAGAATGCAAAATCTCATCACAAAATGATATATGCACAGGCTGTTTAGCAGCTTAGAATAGGCAAAATGTTCAGCTAAGTGCAGCTGGAAAAATTAGGTGGTCTTACAGAAATTTCTCACCAAGAAAACCTAACTGAAGGATTATTTCCATTTATGTGAAGAATAACAGAGGACTAACAAGACAGCGCTAGGTAGCTGGGAATGCTTTTTTATCCCAGTTTTAAAACTGTGTTTTCATTAAAACAAAATTAACAAGACCATATATACATACACGTGTGTGTGTGTGTGTCTGAGCTGTTAACAATTTCCTTCTGGGTGGAATTACATGTTCAGCAATGCTAAATAGCACAGTATGCTATTGAAATAAAGGAGTACATGCAGTGTGAAATTTGAAACTCTCTTAATCATGTCTGGCATGAAAAGGAGTATGTGTGGTTAAGTTTTAGATGTCATAGCTAAATTGTGCTGATTCCATTGGGTTCACTGGCAGTGTCAGATTCCTTATTCTATTACATGGAGCCATCTGTAATTAAACTCAAGTACAATGGAGCTGCATTAGCTGCCTATTTGTTCTGAAAGTGCAATTTTCAGATATGAACCCTGAACATGAATTAGATGGCTTCTATGAAAGCCCTCGCAAAACCTTTCAGATAAGGAGCCTTGCTAAATCAATCCATTCTAAGAATAATCAAAAGAGTGAACAATACATCTTCAGACTTCAGTTCCCTGTGCTGTCCATTTGGATGCTGGGCATACAAAATGCTTTCAAGGTAAGGATTGCAGTTAGAGAGCTAACAAGCCCCAGTGCACATTTTGTTCAGGGAATGATGCAAAATTTTAAGTAATAGAAGTTCAAAATCAAAGTTATTATCCCATCATTATGTACACTATAATGTTCCCTTGCCAACCATAAGCCAAGATATTTTAAAAGTCTATGCCTAGAGTAATATAAACAGGACACATTTTATGAGTATATAAAAGAGAAATCCACAGAAAGGAATTAAAGAGCAACAGTAATACACATTTGAATCACACTTTGTCTTTCATAATAATTTAAGAAGTTTCTTTCAAAGGTGGTTTGTGGAACTGAGAAGTAACAATGACTATTCAGTGAAATTCAAGTTGAATATACTGTATTTTTAATGTAAACTTTTAGAAATTCAAATCACGAAAAAAGCTTCCTAGTGACATACAAAACATCCAAATTAGGGATCAGAAGCTGGTCTGATCTTAGTGGATGAGAATTTTACTCTGCCCATCTTCATAGAGACTGGTGTCTATGAAGCGGGGTGCCCCCGCTTCTCATAGTTAACTATACTTATGAAAATGTATATGGCCCATTTATAAGTAAGGCAGCTATACAAGGGATTTCTGGATGCATGAGGCTTTTCACTTAAAAAAAAAAAAAAAAAACAAAACAAAACAAACAAACAAACAAAAAAAACCCCAAACCCCCAAAAAACTCCAAAAATGTCATTTAGTTTGATTATGACACAAATTTTGACAGTTACTGAGGTGGGGCAGTACACAGAATCACAGAATCAACTAGATTGGAAAAGGCCTTTAAGATCATCAAGTCCAGCCTTTACCCCGGGACTGCAAAGACCACCACTACAGCATGTCACTAAGAGTCTCATCTGCATGGGTTTTGAACACTTCCAGGAATGGTGATTCCACCACTTCCCTGGGAATGCTGTTCCAATACTTGACTACCCTTTCAGTGAAAAAACATTTCCTAATATGCAGTCTAAACCTCCAGTTTGGCATGAGGAATGTGTATTAGGACGGCTGGTAGTAGATGACGAAGGATGGCTCAATTTTCAGGGAACTATTTAAATGAATGTTTCGGCCCTCGAGCCTGACAGATGCATGCTTAAGGGAGGAAAAAAATCAATTATTGATAGTAATTTCAATCACGCTAAGAGAAATGGCAACAAAAAAGGCTGGAAAAATGCTGCATGTGGAGAAAGTAAGCCAAAAGAAGGAATGCAAGATGTTTCTTTACACATGCAATTGAATCCCATCTACATTGTGGAGGTAGCAGAGTGATAAATTGTATTCATGAAGTGTTACTGATTGCTTTTCCTGTACTCTTTCCACTAATTAATCTCAGCCATAGCCAGTTTCAAGATTTCAAAACTTGGATCAGTTTTCCAGGTCCATGCAGAGAGTTAATTCTAGCAGTAAAAACAAAACAAACCCCCAAACCCTCAATTTTCTTTCAGTTAAGATGTCAGGAATTGTGGGTTCAGGACTATGTTGAGCTCCCAGGAAAATGCTTAACAGAAAGTTAAATGCCTTGATCAGAGTAGTAGTAAAGGGAAAAGTGTTTTCCTGAACTGTAATGAGAGGAAATTAAGGCTGTTAAGCTGTAGTTTAATGATAAAAAGTTTGTTTGTCCTGTGCAACACAAGGGATGTATTGGATAAGAAAAGCTTTTCTGAGATTTGATGGGTTTTCGTCTCTTTTGATCTCAAAGTTTCTAGTGTAGCTGTAGGAGACAATAAATACCTTCTTCATCCTGCCACCCTGCATCGCAAAAGCTAGACTGCATCTGTCTTTACTGATCCAGGAAAACAGACTTCAGTTTGCACATTGTGGAATTTTCTTCCCAGCAGCTGGGCTGACTTCAATACTGTACACAGTTTGTCATACTGGAATGAGTGCTTGAACTCGTAAATTCTTTTGTTGGAACCATTGAAACACTGTTGACAGCACCTTGTATCAGAGGAGGTACTTCTGTGGTGTGACTTTCATCTCTGCATAGGCAAACTCCCCACTGGTACAAATCCGTGCCTTCACCACTCCAAAGCCTGCTCTGAACTTGGTTTCTCAGGCCAGAGGCATTTGCTGAGTACATGAACTTTTTGGTGGAAAAGATGCTTACATCTCTCCCCTATCCACGATCAGGCAGGAAAATGCCTTAATTGGTCAAATCAGGGCAAGGATTATGGAGGGAGCTGGTACCAACTCAGTGTTTCAGTCTACTACTTTGATTAAAGAAGATTGTTTTCCATGTCTAGCTTCATATGTCAACCCTTATATTAAAAACATACATGTAATTTCTGTTGACTTGGTTGGCTTTCAGATGGGATTCAACACAATTGGTGCAACGAATGGTGAGCCCTGGGGGTTGCCCCTAGCTCCAGCTGGCCAGAAGGAAAGGCCTTATGGTTTGTTTGCATATATAGGAAGCACCACTTCTACTCTGTGCATCCTAACTATAAGTGGCAGTAGCAACAAGCAAGTCATTTTTGAATGCTTTTTTTGTAATTTATTGCATGCAGCAGTTTGATCTCTGCTCTTCAAGAAATTACTTGTAGTATAAGTATCCAGCATGATTTGATTTGATCTGAAAACAAAAGAAGAAATTGTGGCAATCCTGCCTTCCCTTCTCACTGCCCCACTAAAATGACAGTTTAAAATCAAGTCTTAGTTATTACAGTCACTTAATTCCCCATAGGCATTAAATAATACAATGGAAAAAGGAAGCTTAGAAGCAAAGTTAGTTGCTTGAATTAGGCAGATATCTGGACCGCTTATGTTAGCTTTCCTAAATCTTATGCCAGCTGCCATTAAGAAATAAATGAAGAGAACAGGCCAAGCACTTAGCATAACTTAAAAAGCTAAATAAAATTGTAAGAGAAAAGGAAATGGAACCGCTATAAAACACATATTAAGGAAATGTACTTTGGCAGCCCCAAGGGCCAACTTTCCCCCAACAAGCATACTCCCAGAAACCAACAGCAGCTACAAAACCAAAATGAAACAAAACCCCAAGCCCCACAAATTCCCACAGATGGCAAGTTAGCTGTTATATTGAAATGTGCTCTTTTTACAAACTGCAGGCACCACAGAATAAGAAGCCCATAAAATCACAGCAGCATAACATTTATGCAGTTTTACAATTATAAATAACCTTAGCAAGATTGTTTGTTTCATTCAGTGTTGTAGCAATGTAATCAGTCAATAGGGAAAAACTTACACAGATTTATTCCAACAAAGGAGACAAAGGACAATCCGGTTCTGATTGTCTAATAAAGATTTTTCAGGAAAAATATAATGAGGCTTCAAATGTATTTTTATGCTACCTTATATAACATAATTATTATTCAGGAAAAACTAAAACAGTGAAAAAATATGTTTCCTGATATAGATATATTTTAAAGATTAATAAAATTTGAAAGATTAAATAAAAGTAAGGGCACATTTATTAGGGTCGCTAAATATTCATTTGTGGTATGTGCATTATATGCATGCACAAATACTAAAAAGATGAAAAAATAACTTTAAAAGACCTCTTATATTGCAATTTTAGGTCAACAAAAGAAAATCTTCCATGCTATTCCATCTGCTTTTGAGCTTTTCACCTAAACTCTGAGACTTAGTCACCTTTGTAGAGTGTTTTCAAGATGGCCTAGCCATAAATGACTCTATAGTATCATGTTCTGTCCTTGACATTTGCAAATCAAGACCATTATCCTTGACTTTTCTTAATCTAAAGAAAGCTAAGAAGCAATGTATTTCTACTTGGTATATTTTTATCACAGTCATTTCAGGAGTTTCATTTGTTTGCCCTAAATAGCCCTATATGTAACCCTGTCTGGAGTAATCTTTCTTCCTCAAGAATGAAGACAGCTTGGTAGGATGAGTTGGCATGACAGAAACTGACTGTTAGCACCAATAATCATCATTGGAAGGGGTTACATTGATGGTGACTATTCACTTCTAAAGAGGACAAATCAGCTCTATGACCAGCTGCTCCATTCTGAAACATGGTCCTCGTATTTCCACTTATATTTGGGTGCTGGTGTATGTGAACTGAAAGCCAATCTCAGTTCTACCAAAGAAGGCAGAAATAGTTCCAAAAAGTCTTTATATGACAAGGACTATAGGTGGAGGGTTTCAACTTGGTTGGAAAATATAATTATTTTCTTGGTAAAAATGCTATTTATTTTCTTTTCTTCTTATGCAGAGCTAACAGTGGGACAGTGGAACACCTCTCTCCTATTCTTTTCTATTCTTACTTTTCACCTTACTCAAAGGAAAACACTTTCTGGACTCTTCATTTTAGTTTGTTCTGAATTTCCTGAATAATAAGGGCCAGTGTCAACAACTTTCACTCTGTTCTGTCTGCAATTGTGCAATCAAAACACTGACATTTTCACTGGAGTGTAGAATTACTACATGTACCTTTTGCTTATTTTCATAGTATACTTTTGAATGGAAGGTAGCGCATAGGCCAAAAGATATGCTTTTGTTTATTTGATGGGGTTTACAGTACCAAAAAATGTGAGTTATAAAATTATATGTGTACTCATATATCAAGAAGTTCTGAGAGAACCTTTGCAAAACTATTGTGCCTTAGATGTTCATTTAATATATTGACACTGGGGCTCTCAGACAGAAATATGTGTTCAGTTTTTATGTATTCCCAGTTGAGAGAGAAATATGCATAATTAATGCAAATTAACAGAAGAGGGCAAGTTACATATGTATATGCATTTTTTTAATTTGGTATTTTTATTAGTAATATATAACTTCTTATTTGCGTGTCTAAACATATTGATAATTATAAATTTGAACAAAGTTCAGGAGGGGGAAAAGGGATTTTCATAATAACTTTCCACAGGAATTGTGCTCCTAAATTGCTTTGACCCAGATTCTTGTGAGCATTTACGTAGGTAAAATTGCACTGAATTAAATGACTTCCATTTTACTTGAAGCTTGGTGATTTAGATGCTTTTGAAAGCACACAGAAAGATCACTTCCACGTATGCTGTTTGCTTGAATTGACAGTAAATGTGGTGTGCTTGTATCTCATGCTCTTAGCTCACTTTGAAACTGGCTCTATTTATAATGCTATGCACAAAAATGTCAAATCAATCATGCCATTTATATGTATTAAAGACAGATTTTTATATAAATGCCCCACTAAAGCACACAGATGCTTTAATGAAAGAAAGGAATATATTTGCTTGGTAAACTTGTTGTACACTTTCATAACCATTTTAGACAGGCTGAATTATTCTCAGTCAGAAAGGACGAGATCTGATTTAATTCCACTCAGATTTCAGTTATTTGATTTGGCTGAACCTGAAAATGTGGAGTCCTTCAGCATTTTGCTTTGGATTAACAAATTTGGTATTCCAGAAACAAAATGGAGAGACAGTGAAGAGCAGTAGGAATGAGAAATATGAAGTTGGATGAATGTTTTTCTGCCCCCTTATTACTGTTAATTCTAACTGGCTAAATGAAACCAAACCTGTAGATTTCTAAAGCAGAAAGTCACTGAAAGTGGTTGTCTTATTTATTTAGGCTGCTTGTAGAAGTCTACTTTAGTTTTTCCATCTCTGGTCAGAATTGCTAGATGAAATAAAAATTCGGAATCATACTTCTTTATATTTTTTCTATTTATAAATAGCCTTTTCTGTATTTTGGATATTAACAGTATTAAGACAGTTTACCTATTTCCCTCTTCTTCTTACTAATGGATACACATCTTCTTGTGTGAAAAAAAAAAAGATGAATGTCTCTGAAAAAAGTCATTGGATTCTGGTCCTTAGCAGATGTTGGTCTGTTGCCCTGGTCTGGAAATGGATTGCCTGAGCAGTGTGGAAAATATTCCTAAGTAACGCAGTGAATAAAGTTTCACTGCAGCAGGAAGAGCCACTGCAAATTCACTACTCTACTTTGGAAGCATCTTGTAACTATGAGAGAAATAACTACTTCTGTCATTATTTTCTATTAACATATTTGGATTTTGTATAAACAAAATATTAGCAACTTAAAATATTCTGAAAAACATCAGAAATTAAGGATTATATATGAATTTCCCTGATACAGAAGCTATGAGAATGTTTCACCTCTCCATGGTGGGGGAAAAAAAAAAAAAAAGAAGAAAGAAAAAAAAGAGCTGCCTGTCAGTATTTGGGTTAATACCTTCATGTGGCTTAGAAAGCTGATACTCTCTTTAGTCAGCACTACATTTCAGGAGTTACTTTTCCCCAGATCTGTCTCTGCTATCAGATGTGGAATCACTCTGACACCAAGGATTGCTGTTCACATTGAGTAGCACTGTCATCCTTAGATTGCCTCATCTGCTGAAAATCCTTGTTGATTCCAGTTTCTTCTTTTTATGAAGATTATTTTTATAAAAACTAGCTGTGCTTAATGTTAACAAAAATTACCATACTTGAGATGTTATGGAAGTATCATCTACATAAATAAGAGGATTGAAAGATTAGGCTGAAAAATTAGAAGTTTAGTTACTGCATTAATTATGTGCAGTCCTTTTTTTTTTTTTTCCTTTTTTAACTTTTAATGATAAAGAATATCAAGAAAACCAGACATTCCTCCTCTGTGTGAAAACTCAGAATATTGCTAGTAATATTTTAATTGCAGCAAATATCTAAAACAATTAACACATGCTCTAATGTCTTTATCAACGTATCTATTGCATTGCATTTTTACACCGAGAAACAAAATTGATTCTGGACTTCATCCAGTCTAAATTTCCCATAAGTGACAAACAGTATGTGTCTTAGAGCTTCAGTGAAAATAGGATGTCATCACTAAGACAAACATTGCCAGTCCTCTTCGTATGTTCTAAGAGACAAGATGTTGCCCTTCTGCTTTCTGTTTTATGGAGTATTATTAGGTTTTAGGTAAGACAATGCTATTTTTTTATACTTTTTAATATTTTTTATTATTGTTCTGGAAAACATACAGGAAACTAAAATCTGTACAGATATTCCTGTATTTATAAGGTTCAACTTCATTGAGCAGTACAAATAAACTCCTTCATATCTCTCAGTGCTAGTGCCTATTAGTGCAGTAGCTAGCCCATTACCCCACCCTCCATTTTATTTGTTTGTAAAAACCACACTGAAATATGGTGTAAAATGCTTTATAACCTAATGAATTTATTTTAAATAGACCATTCCTAAAAATGCGTGAACTATTGGGAAAAAAAAAAAAAAAAAAGCTTGGGAAGGAGAGAGGGGCCTTGATTTTTCTAGAGCTAAATTTATCTAAACAAAAATTTTGCATTGCAGTTATGACAAAATATAGTGGATCAGCTCCACTCTTCTCTCTAGGAAGACTATATTCAATACTCACTGTATTTGTAATTGACAATGTGCATTTGTGACTCTTGCTACTCTCTGTATAAGGATATCTTCCTACGCAAAACAAGGAACAAATATAGTAGACTATAATAACCATCTTATTTCACTGTATTTTACAATACAAGATTTTTTCTGATTTTGGCATCTAATTTCCATTAAAATAAAATGGGGAATTAGGCACCTATGTGTTTGTAATTTGGATAATCATGGCAATGTTTCACACCTTTCTTATGCACTACACATATGTTTTGCTTCTGACGTTTCAAAGTAATTTCACCCACACTAAATTTGAAACACAGAAATCTTAGTATGTTTAAGCTTTCAAGCAAGCTATCTCCTTTTCAAATGCTCCTTAATATAAAAAACAGAAATACTTATGTCTGATCATAGAATCATAGAACAGTTATGGTTGAAAAAACCTGAAGAACAGCTATTTCCAACCCCCATGCCATGGGCAGGGACACCTCACACTAAACCATGCCACCCAAGGTTCTGTCCAACCCAGCCTTGAATACCACCAGGAATGGAGCATTCACAACTTCCCTGGGCAACCCATTCCAGTACCTCATCACCCCCACAGTAAAGAACTTCCTCCTTTTATCTTATCTAAGCTTCCCTATTTAAGTTTTAACCTGTTACCCCTTGTCCTATCACTACAGTCCTTAATGAAGAGTCCCTCCCCAGCATCCCTACAGCTCCACTTCAGATACTGGAAGGCTGCTGTGAAGTCTCCATGCAGCCTTCTCTTCTCCAGGCTGAACAGCCCCAACTTTCTCAGCCTATCTTCATACAGGAGTTGCTCCAGTCCCCTGATCATTCTCGTAGCCCTTCTATGCACTTGTTCCAACAGTTCCATATCATTTTTATGTTGAGGACACCAGAACTGCACACAATACTCCAAGTGAGGTCTCACAAGAGCAGAGTAGAGGGGCAGGATCATCTCCTTGGAACTGCTGGTCACGCTCCTTTTGATGCAGCCCAGGATACGTTTGGTTTTCTGGTCTGTGTACACTGGCAGCTCATGTTCATTTTCTCACCCACAAATCCATCTCCACAGGGCTGCTCTGAATAATCTCTTGTATCCCATTACTGTTCTAAACAGATTAAACTAGCATATAAACTAAGATTATGAATATTTTTCTTTGTAAAATCAAATCAGAGAAGGCTTTATCAACAGTGGAAGTGGAATAAGGAGATCTGAAAAGATGGATGCCTACACATGCCCACATAAAATTTGGCTTATATTTACCAGGAATGTATATATTATTCACCAACAAATCAGTTGCACAGTGAGGCAAGAGTCATTGCTTCTGGTTTGATGGATTTGCATACTCCAAAGCTAAGAGCAGCTGCAGATCAAGAAATGATTTTTAAGAGCAGCAATAATATGAATCATTCCCAGGAAGCAGCATGCTTCAAATGACCTTCTTTTGGCATGCAAGGTCAAGGTCCTAGTTTTATAGCCAAAGCAGCATTGTACAGCTGCCATACCTCCACATTATAACAATGGCATCCAGGGTACCTGGTGGTCTCCTGGTTAAATATTTGTAAACCTCTTTTTCTAAAGAAAGAAAGAAATTGTTGCTGTTTTGATCAGTGATGCATCACCTGAAAAAAATGTGTTTAAATTTTTATTATCCAAGGGTATCATATTTGCTGTGTTTGGCTACCTTGATACCAAAATTTTTTTGGGACAGCTGTGTTCTGAAGGAGATTGTGAATAGCTGTCATGTCAAAAAATATAACTTCTTTAATTTCTCAAAGACACCTAAGTAAGTTTGAAAATTTGCTGCATAAAAAATCATGTCTAAGCATAAGTTACCCTTAAAGCACTAATCTCATTCAGTAATATGCAAATATAGTTTTTTATAATTTTATAATGTTTTCTAACATATGTTATCTGTGAAAGATTCTTTGAGATAGCCTGTATGGCTTTTCATTGTGATAGCATTAGGCTATACAAGCACATCATTTTCTGCCTGTAGGTGTCCTGGACAAATATCTGTCACCATCAATCCCATCCTGTGCTGTTGCTGCCACATCGTCTTGAAGATTGCTGTTTTATTGGTTTTGCTAGGAGAGCTGCTCCTGTGATCATTCTAGTCTATTTCAGACAACAAGTGCCAGGTTAGCAAAGATCACCTTTGAGACTGTTTAAATCAGCCCGCCTTGTTTTACCCAGAATTGAGCAATCACTTGAAAATACTAAAAAAAGATAGTAATTCTTGAAAAGCAGGCAGTTATAAAAAAACTAAGAAAGGGACAGTGATGAAAACCATTTATCTGAAACCATTTTAACTTCATCTGAAACCATTTTAGCTTCATTGGAAGTTAACGCCTTCAGCTTCCCGTTATATTGAATATATATATAAGTTGGTCTGTTACTAAGGTTCTTGACGTCTGTGTCTTGGAGAGTTTTAGAAGCTATAATAGATTCATTTAGCCAAGGTGGATGATCTGAGTAGACTTTGAAATGTCATTAAATCAAAGATGTGAAAGATAACAGGACACTGTCCCAAATAGAGGAGGAAATTTGTGGGGAGCAGCTCCAGTCAGGACTGGAAGAATATGATTTCACAGAGGGTATTAAGAGAAAACAAAGTGCTTGTATCGAATTTTATGAAAGATTTTGCCATCAAAGAAAGCTCTTTTTCAGAATGCAAATACTTTATGGATAAGGTGAGGATTGGCAAAAGTCAATTTGAGACAGATGCTGTAAGTTAAAGCTGACAACCAAAGGTACATAAAAAAAGAGCATGGAGTAGCAACGCAAACAGGACTCAAAACTAAATAAGTGCACCTTAGTCTTTTGGACAAATGAGGATAATGAACTCAGGACAAATGTGCAGTGGTGGATGAGAAGGTTGAAACTGCAGGATAGAAAAACTGTGGAAAGAGAACTCAGCTAAACAACATTTTTAAAGTCAGGGTAAATTTCATGATTATCACCTACAGTTTTGGAAGAACTCTGTTACACGTAATCTAGTTTACAAATGCTATAGACCAGTCACACATGAAGAAGAAATGGCTCATGTTTTGTTTCGATTTAAGAACGAGCTCTGATGTATAAATGAAAGCAATCAAAACAAAGCAAGAGAAGTGTTAAAGGAAAACAGCTAATATATATTTCAATAGCTTTTCCAAGCCTATGAAACACAGGCACCCCCATGCATCAAGAAATTCCTGACTCACAAATCTTAAGAGGTTAGGGTAACAACCTACAGAAGTATCACAGCTTCCATGTCCTAATTTTATGCTCTTTCCCAGGCACCTGCTTTTGATGGCTGTCAGTGAGAAGATCATGAGCTAGACAGGCGTTTGGTCGGACTCTCTGCAAGTGTTCTTTTGTCCTGTTGAAAAGTAAGGAAAAGTCTTTATAAGAGCTATTCTGGGACACATATTTTTTCCCTGATGAGATAGCAAATTTCCTAGTTACAAGACCTACTTCATGTGAATTTCATAGCTCTTTAAATTTTGTAAAGTAAATGGGGGTGTTAAGGAAAAAGTGAAGGGGAAAGAGCCACAGACAAGATTTAGATCATCCCATGTGGGAGCATCTTGTGCAGGGATAGAATTGTTCAAGGATGGGTCTGGAAGGTAATTTTATTTAATATGTCCACTGACAAGCTTGGCACATATATAGGACTAGCCAGTGAAATCTAATGACAGTAAGGAAGGAAGCCTTATTGCTACAGAGGAAGATTGGAATATTCTACAAGTAGTCTGACCCTGAGAAATGGAGTCACAGATCCGGGATGAAATGTAATAATGCAGAAAGCAAGGCTGCTCTCTTGAGAACTAATAATTTATGCTTTGAATTGAGAGTTCATCAGTTGGAAATGACAGAGGCTAAAGATTTGGGTGCATCCATCAATCAGTAGCTGCAGAAGGCAATTGTGTTTTTTGGATGCCCTTAATCAGGGAAAATAATTCCACTAGAAACAGGAAACTGTTAGTGTCATCATGCAAGGCATCTGTAAGGCATTGCCTGGAAACACATCACCCCTTCTCAAGATAAGCACAAAATGAAGTAGGTGTGCAAAAAATGTCCTGAGATAATCAGAGGAATGGAGAAATTACTTCATGAGAGAGAAAAAAGGAAAGGAATTGTTGTTTATTGTCACAGAAGTGTAACTGGAGAATAAATTATCACCCTCTCTGTACAACTATTGTATAACCTAGGTAATGGTAGACACAATGTCTGATTAAAATTTTAGGACTTGGTTATCTGTGATGTGAAGTGCCCTAAGTCAAGTGCTCAAGCTTTCTGATCCACAGTTGTGTTTCTATGTCAGCAGATGTGCTGCAGCTGAGTAGACAAACATTTGAAGTGATATTAGAATGGGACAATATTAGCTCTCTGAAAACCTCAAATCCTTTCGTAGCACCTGACTAAAGCTTTTCTGTTAATAACTGCAATTTCTTGGCTTAAATGGCTTAAATTGAAATGTTTTCTTGAAAAGATAGATAACCTCTTGCTGAATCTTGGGAAGAAAATGGTCAGGAAAAGAGTGAATGGCCCTTTGCTTATTTGCAGTGAGAGAAAGTTAGAGAGCAAGGAGCTAACTTCCACCATCAATGAATATTTATTCATACTTAAATACTACAAGTAAGTTTCAAGGGAAGATTGGGCAGTCCTACTCCCACAAGAGCTGTGAAATGATAGACGTGGTTCTGAGAGCTCATCAGATATTTTTACTGGGTAAGCAAACTAATAAAAAGCATGCAGATAATTCATGAGCAGAAAAAGTATGCATGAACTTGTTGAATAAATTATTTCCCAGAAATAGGTTCTACTCATGTAAACACAGTGCAATAAAGTATCTTTTAATCAAGGAGTAAGTACTGTATACTACCAGTGATTTTGGTAGTAAATTCTTTCTTTATCTCAGACTCCCAAGGTTGTGCAATTAAGGGGCAGACACAGCTGAAACGCAACAGTAATGGCCACAGCATTTTAACAGACTATAAATCTGTTTTCTTATATGAATCAGATCTTTAAGCAAGGACTCTTAATTATTGTTTATTCTAAGGAAATAAGAAGAATGACAATACTGCTACCTGTCAATGAGGCTTTACCAGAGTAATTTAGAACAGTATCATTAGTGAATATATTTAAATTCAGAAGCATTTTGTGCTTCCTTACTTTTTTTTTCACAAAGGCTAGAAGTTAAAGTGAGACAGAAGGCAAGTTTTTGACTCAAGAAATGTAACTTATAACTACCACCAGAGATTTACAACAATTGTCTGGCTGATACCGACTGAAGCCCTTATCCAAAGTACAGATGCAAGTTTCTTTGTCCAGGTCACAAAAGCTGTATATTTGTACAAATGGATGTTCTCTGCAACAGTGCTGCCTTTGAAACTCTGCTATAACATTGCATAAGGGATTCAGCATTTTAAAATATTACATTAGCCAATCTTTTCAGAGAAGTTTTAGGAGTGCTAAAAAGCTGGATAAATGGCTACTAGATTTTCTATAACCATCAAGATTCCTAATTTTCTGTTGAAAATCAGAGGAAAAGAAGATCTATGTAGAGCTATGTATCTGATTTCTTTGAGCCCATGTGACTCAAGAACCCATACCTCAATTTTTAGAGCAACTTAAATATCTGAGTTAATTGCAAACTTATAAACAAATGAAGCATTCACAGTCCAGGGGGGCTGAGAGGAAGTTCTTTGGTTTTGGTTGTTTTTTTTTTTTAAATTAAGATAAATTGGAGGCCTTTCTAGCAGGAGAGAGTTTCAAGTTTCCAGTCCCATACTTAATAGCGTTTCAGAGTTTCTTTACTGAAGTATTAATAGATAAGACATTCAAGGAATGGGGACCAGGGTTTAGGTCTATCATTATTTTATCTAAGCTCTCCAGACACAAACCTAGAGACCTTCTATACTATTTTATTTTGGGCACTTTGCATGTGAGCACTTAAATGTTATTGCTGAAGTCAGCTGTGGGTGGAAATTTCAGTATAATCAGTGGTGGAGCTGTGCAAGAAGCTTTTGCTCCTAACTGGAAACTCACGCAAAGTAGTGTCTTTGGTCACTTAGATGCATTAAAAATCTGACATTCAGAAGACTTAGCTTCTTGAAAGTTTCCAGAGCTGACATTCCAAAGACAATTTGGCATATCTGAGAATGTTAACTCCTGTCTTAAAATGCCAGTGTTTGAGCCTCTGGGGATCTCAGCTTTGCTGCTGTTGGTAAGTTTGAATGAAAGCAATACAGTGAAGACTCCAGATACAGGAAGTCAGATCAGCCTCTGTTTGACCTCTCTGAAGGTACGAACAAAAGACCTTATTCTTTTTCTATTGAAATCACAGCTTTTTTTTTTTTTTTTTTTTTTTGACATTGATTGCAGTGGGAACATGATTGAGCCCAAAGGTGCTAATTAGTGTTTATCAGGATAATGGTTTTGATGTGGACACAAAAGGAGCTCTTCTGTGCTTTGCAATATTAATGAATCTGTAAAGCAAGGAGAGTGCAATAGGAATAAACCTCAAATAATGCTACTTACTCAGAATGAGACTGTCTCTGCTGTGAATAGATGCTTTTCATTTTATTTTTAGTTCTGATTTGTGACAGCTGTATTCTGAAATTTGTTTAACTGTGCTAGCAAAGAGCCACAGAATATGCATCCTTTCTACAGACAGCTGCAATATCTTCTCTCCAGAGAAGTGATGACAAAGAACATTTTGCCATGTGAATCTGATAGTTAATGATGATAACTCACCTGGGCTTCCTTAAGTACAGCAGGAAACCCGAACATCTGTAGTATCAACTCCCACCTAACAATTGAAACTCCAGTTTTAACACCGGGCTATAGAAACTGTAGCAATACAGAAACATCTTCGATTTGGATTTTAGTGCCTGTGTCTAGCCAGATTTGTGTCTTGTATTCAGCTTGCCATTTCACTGCTTCACTTCACAGCTGCTTTGTGAGAGCCTATTCTGCTCCTCAAGAACTTCTAGCCCTTTTCTTGGCTAGGATCACACTGGCACAAAATAAATGCAACAGAAAGGGAAGAGGAAATAGAAGCTTAATATGCCCGTGTAATGTCACATAATGATTAGTAGTGCTATGACACAGGGTAGTATATAGTTATCTGATAAAAACACTGGGACCCAAAGCAGTGTTTCTTAGTCATGTATGGCACAAAAAGCATAATGAAGCAGCATAAAATGCAGATTTCACATGGTAGCAGGATAACAGCACAGCAGGCACAGGCTGAGGAAGAGTATTCTCCTTAAAATCCCAATATGGCTACAGTATGAAAAGGACAAATGCAGACTAGTGAACAAACAGAAAGTCATCAGCAATTATGTGATTAGCAGTTTTACCTGAGGAGCACTGAAAGTACTCATAGAAAACTTCTGTGATTATTCTGTATCAGTTCCTACCAGCGTACAGGGATCAGGTCAGGTGGGGCTGCAGAGCTGAGAGTGAGTTTCTTTATGCCTGCAAGGAGCTGAAATTCATATATCTGTCCTAGCCATTGGCACCATAAGAAAATCTGTGAAATTTTTATATGCTGTCAGCTTTCACAATTATATTTTTAACAGCAGGACCTCATGTTCTTGAAACGATATGAAAGACTGCATTCATTTGGGGGGTGGAACTGGAAGATCTTAAGGTCCTTTCCAACCTTAACTAGTCTATGATTCCATGATTCAAACCTCATTTATACCTTTGTAACCCCACTGAATTCAAGTAGTAACTCAGGACAGAGTCTAGACAAATATGGTTTTATCAAATTCAATCACACGGAGAGCTCTAGCTCTAAATGGATTTTTTAGTTATTAAAGTGAAATAAACATCCAGTAAATTTCTCAGTAAGCTATTTCCCTGGAAGAATAAAATAAACATTTATAATAGATTAAGCAAACAGTACTAGCAAGAAAAAACAGCAGGTAATGTCAGAGATGTGCCAAAGAAGATAAAGCCCTTTATCTGATCTTCATATTTTTAATTCAATCTGTGTCAGTCATTGTGTCTTAATGTACTGCTGTGTTACCTCAGTGACTTTGGTACTGTACATCTGCTGCTACTGCTTTGCTCTCAGGCATTTACTTTTACAAAATAGAACCAAAATGAATACAATAGAGCTGAACCAGAGTTAGGAAGTCTCTACCCATATCAGAAATTATGGAAGTTGTGATGTTAGCCAGGTTTCCCACTTTTTTTCTTACATTACTGTGATAAGAGCTCTTCATAGAAGCCTTAGTTGATGTAGTACTGAAAAGTGCCTGCTTTTTTGCTGTCTGCATTAGGAATGGCATCATTTTTAGTGTATCTGTATTATTTAAAAGTATTTATCTCAAGGGTAAGAGCAAGCCATGGTTTAATTCCTGCTATTCACTCCTTTAATTATTTCAATGACCATTGAAATCCATGATGGAGTAGGTTGTATGCAAGCAAATGCTATCAGGAAGACTGTACTTGCTGCGGAATTTTTTGTTCAGAATCACTTAGCTTCCTCAAATGCTGCATAACGATTTTTGCTTTCTTGAAGCCTTGTTTTCCCACTGAAGACCAAAAAGATTAAGAAATGTATCTCTGATTAGTATTACTGGAAGATGTGTATTTAAATCTTCCTAGGAATCAATGCAAGAAAAATTCTATCTAATTGAATCTAATCTATGTTTCTTGAATACCATCACTCTAAATATTGATTAAGTTCTGAGGCTCAGGACCAACATATAGCTCAGCAAATAAAATATCCAGTTTAATACTGGATGACACTAGGTTGCAGGCTTCCCATTGATGTCAATGGAATGCAGGACCCAGCCTTGTGGAAAATGCTTTAAAGACTTCCAGTAGAAATCCCTAATTTAAGGAGTCAAGGCTGCTTTTGTTTGGTAAGAGCTAGATCCAAAATCTCCAAAATTTTAATATTATGAAAACCACACCATAAAAAAAAAAAAATAATAGGAATAAATCTGAGTACTTTCCTGGTGTTAAAAGAAGAAAATATAAAGAGACAGACAGTTAACAGATAAAGCTTTGTAAATAATATCGCAAACACAGCAGCAAAAGGAAGACCTATGAGTCCTGAAAAGCAACAATCTTTGTTCAATAGTAACTCTAAGGGCACTAAACACAGTGCCTACAAGGTGCTGTGGGTCCAGAAGCTCTCTTATTCTCCAGGTTAGGCAACCACATGTGAAAACCACAGGAGATTAGCCCAAATTGCTCTACTGGCTATGCTGATGTCACATTCTGCAAGAATGATACACCTTGTTCACTGCCATCTTTTTCTGAGCCCCAGTGTCTACTACAGAGGGTAAAGCACGGCACTCATACTTGCCAGGCAACAAAAACCTACCTCAGACCACAATGTTAATCTCTTGCAACTATTGCTCACATGAAGAGTTCTAATGAATTCAGCTGAGTTACCTCTGTGAACTGCCTGTGTGAACTTACTGTTCACAGGCTGCCAATGAAGGGTAAAAAAATTAAACTTTAATTCACCATGTCTGATCAATAGCCACTAACATACTTAGATCATCTGGCTAATTAAGCAAGTTTTGCTAGTGTAAACTGGCTGTATGGGAAAAATATTGAAATGTGTTAGAGTTGGAATACTGCAGAAAGTTTCTCAGGATATTTTTTTTTTTTTTCCAGTCTGCTAAGATTTTTTTCTTTGAGGGCTCTTTTTACAATTTCTTCCTTCCCTCTTAAGACCCTCTCTTCCTTCCTTGCTTGCTTGCTTTTTTGCTTCCTTATCCTTCTTTCCTTCTGTCCTTGCTCGTAGCTGATAGGCGTCAAAAAAATTTACAAAGAAGAAATAGCAGGATGTTTAGGTATTTCGTTTCAGAAAGTTTAACCTTTCTTTCAGAAAGTCTAACTGTTTTGATAGTTTAATTTAAGTGGCCTTTTAGACATACACTTCTGTATTTCTTATTTTCTGTGTTAAGTTGTGCTTGTACTACTGAGCCCACTTCAACTTAGGTAAATGGATCTTGTGAATTTTAAAATCACGTTTTAGCAACACATTAGACACTGTTGGTGTATTTGGTGCTGTTATTTGGATTCTGTCAGTAAAGCAAAAATAAAACCATCTACTGAATTTACTTCATTGCCAGTTCAAAAGTTCATAATCTGACATGAATATTCAGTGATCTGTCCATCTATAAATTACTGCAATCTGAAGCTGATATAACAAACGTACCTCCAAAACTGAGTGTAACAGAACAACTATTTCACACTCTTTCTTGGTTTTAGTTTTCTCACTTCCATTTACTTTGAAGAAAATTATTTTGCCAATTACAGGTCAGCATGGCGATACATGGTTTCTTTCTTACTAATAAAGTAGTCACAGATTTGTTTACATCATGTATTACATTCCTACAGTGGTAAATGTGGGTGTTCTGAATAATTTTATTGTGTATTATTTCATATTTAATAAAGGAGAGTTCAACCTATATTTTCATAAAGAAGCTTGCATGAAATGAATAAAAGTAACCTTAAATGATATGTTTGTGTATAAATTGTAAAAGATAATTCCCAAATAAAACTGTGACATGAACAATCTAGTGCCTCAAAAAGGTAATAAAATTTGAAATTTGTATGAAGCTGTTTCAGATAGATCCAATAAATCACTTTCTAGCACAGACCTTTTCTATTCCATGATTAAAAGGGATAATTCAAGTTACCTGGTTAAAAAGGGATAACTCAAGCTACATGAAACATGTTTAAAAACATAAATTTAAGACTTCCAAGTTATGCTAAATGAAACCTGCTTAAGTATCTGATGTATTTCTTGCCTAGATAGTATAGTTAAAACCCTTCTGTGTTTTTGTCGTGACTTCTGTAACAAACTGGTTTGAACTCTAAGTCTCTCTTAGGGACTGAGTTTCCTTCCGTTCACTTTACTAAGTAAAAATACTACTCTGAGCCAGCTTTACTCTGCAGAACATAGATGGAAAGGAACCATTTGGTTCCTCAGTTCCACCTGCTGCTACTCCTGGCAGACTACACAAATAATTCATTTCTCAAACTGAAACTATTAAAAACTGTTGCCTCTCATAATCCTTGTCTTCCTCTATGCTATTCCACTGTCTTTTAGCCCAGCTTTTCAACAAATTTGACACTCCTTTTCACAGGTCACTAAACAAGCTAAATAAATTCAGAAATGTATCCACTTTGTTCGGCTTTCTTTGCTACCAGAAATATCCTAAACCTTCAGGAAGGGCAGTAGATTAGATGACCACTTGGAGTCTCTGCTGGACACCTAGGAAACTGTGTGGTGAAGGTGCTGCATCAGCTTTTCCATTCAAAAAGACATGGAGAAGAAACATTCTTTCTTCCCCAAAACTCAATCCCCTTAAAATGTGTCATTTAATGAACAGATTATCCCAGTTGGGGATTACTTGTGGTAAATGGGTATAATTTACTTAGCAGAACCAGATTCAGAGATATTTTGCTGAGTATTGTCAACAAAGTCACAAAGCTTTTAAAGATCTGGCTAGGTTGTCATTCTTTGCATACTAAAGGAGCCACAAAGTTCCCACCTCTCTGGTCCGTGTGACCATGTTTTCTTTCTCAAGATATGTGCCTCTACACATCCTCGAAACAATTACAGGATCTAAGGCATGCTCTGCACACCATATGTGCTAGATCAAAGCTTTTTTGTTGATATCACATGTCAATAACAACTGATTCTTGATTCTTATGCTGTTGCATACTTGAAATCTATTTAAGGAATCAGCCTTAGACATGTGATTTGCTAAACCAAACACAGGCTTGGATAATACTCAAGTAAGGATTTAGCAGTAGTATAACAGAAGTACAAGTTGCCATTTGTTTTAAAAAGAGGTGCAGTGAAAGCATGCTCTTAAGTCTTGCTAGAAGACCATTGGGGAGAAAGTGAAAGAAAATGTTAGGAGCACCATTACAGCTCTGTGACTTATCAATGTTTCACATTCTTCTGCACAGCTCATATAAAAGGGTTTGAGTTTGCCAGATTGATCTGTGTTCTTGGTAATAAGATGAAGAACATAAATTTAAATACAAAATTAAGTGATCACATGGTCAGATCATTTTATTTTTTCATTTGTGGCTGTTTGGCTGTCAGAAAAACACTATTTTCTGCCAAACTGGCACTAAATTTCATGGATATATGCAAGGTGATGTAATTTCACTTTTTCCAAATGTTTTGTAGAAATTTATGATTGAGTTAGCTTGGGATTTGGGGGTTTGCCTGTTTGTTTGTTTGTTTGAGAGGGGTGCTTTTTGCCTTCGGCCTCACTATTTGACCAGCATGGTCAGGAACTAAAATTAAGATGGTAGCATCTATTCTATATATCTTTGAGAAAAGATAGTAAGCACTTTGGTCACCTCTGTTTATTGATAGGATTCTGAAATGCTGATTGATGATTCTAGTTTAAAAGATATAGCTGGCATACTGGATCTGAATAATGTGGGTGCAACATTTTGCATTACTATTTCAGCTCTCCATTTGATTTTTGTTATTTATTTTTTTAGTGTTGTGGTAAATCAGAAGACAAATTTGAAACTTTCTAAACAGTCATTTTATGGCAAATAAATGCATGTCCAATTTTAACTCGTTTTGGCAAAGCCAAAAAGATTTTTTCTCTTCTTTATGAATACGTAGGTTCTACTTGACCATAATCCACCAAAACTAATTCCTGTTCGTGCCTATGCTGAAAATGATGTGCTGACAAATGACTTGCATGAGCTTGCTTTTCTAACACTGCAAAAGCACCTTGTTGCAGTTTAGATTTTGAAAAGGATGTGGAAGACACTGTAAATTTTCATTACACAAATGTCTTTTTTTGTTCTGAATTTAAATATTTTTATGTCCAAAGTCAGTACAATGAACGGTTCAGGGACAGGGATTTTTGAAAAAGTTTAAAGAGATTGGATAAGATTTAAAGATAATAGGATAAGCAAAACTTCAGAACAAAAGATAGAGATTTCATCATTTCTTCTCTCCTTTTAACTATGTTCTAGAGATAGCAAATTGACAAAGAAGTGTCAATGCACATATAGAAAAAGCCAAAACTGTGATTAATTTTTTTGAAAGCATTGTTCGGTATGTACCAAGGAGAGCATAAGTTAGGGTGAAAGTTCCTCGACTGTGTGGAAGACAACTTCCTTCTGCAAGTAATAGAGGAGTCGACAAGGAGAGGTGCCATGCTTGACCTCATGCTCACCAACAGGGAAGGGATGGTTGAAAATGTGACGCTCCAGGGCAGCCTTGGTTGCAGCAATCATGAGATGGTCCAGTTCAAGATCCTCAAGAGAGTGAGAAGAGCGGGCAGCAAGCTCACTGCCCTGGACTTCAAGAAAGCAAACTTTGGCCACTTCAGGAGCCTACTTAGTAAGGTTCCATGGGATATAGACCTAGAGGGCAGGGGGACCCAAGGCTATTGGTTGGTATTCAAGGATCACCTACTACAAGCTCAGGAGTGTTGCATCCCCACTAGAAGGAAGTGCAGAAGGAGGGTCAGGAGACATCCTTGGATGGATGAGGAGCTGCTGAGGAAACTTTGAATCTAAAAACGGGCTCATAAAAGGTAGGAGCAAGTCTGTGCATCTTGGGAAGGATACAGGGATGTTGTCTGGGAAGCTAGGGACCAGGTTAGGAAGGCTAAGGACCACTTAGAATTTAACATGGCTAGGGATGTTAAGGATAAAAGGAAGGGATTCTATAGGTACATTACAAATAAAAGACAAGCTAGGGATAACGAGGGCACCCTCTGGAGGATTGGCTACCCTAGATTTGGAGAAGGGTGGGATTCTGAGTGACTTCTTTGTCTCAGTCTTCACTGCCAAATGCCATACCACCCAAAACTAGGAAGGCAGACACAGGCACTGTGAAATTGGAGACCCTGGGCCCGCTGTAGGAAAGGATCTGGTTCAAGGCCATCTTAAGGACCTGAACATTCACAAATCCATGGGACCTGATGAAATCCATCCACAGGTCCTGAAGGAACTGGCAAATGAAGTTGCTAAGCCACTGTCCATCATATTGGAAAAATCATGGCAGTCAGGTGAAGTTCCCGACGATTGGAAAAAAAGAAATATAACCCCCATTTTCAAGAAGTGGAAAATGGATGACCTGGGGAATTAGAGACCAGTCAGCCTCACCTCTGTGCCTGGCAAAATCATGGAGCATATTCTCCCAGAAGGCATGCTAAG
>JANRGW010045884.1:12914-36783 GCA_024733675.1 Psilopsiagon aymara | reverse complement strand
ACTGCAGGGATGGGGCAGCCACAGCTTCTCTGGGCACCCTGTGCCAGCGCCTCAGCACCCTCACAGGGAAGAATATGTCACAGAGTATGTCTCAGTTCCTTAATTTCAACAGAAGAACTGCAGTAGCCCATTCCATTAAAGGGAGGTTAACTGTACGCTGGAGCCTGCTGGATGATGCAGGGAATGCCAGGCTGCAAGTTTGTCACTTGGCACACATAGCCTTGCCAGAGGCTGAACAGGCTTCAGAGCTGCCTTCAGACAGGTAGGAAGCCTTCTCCGGCTTTGTCTACTAACCAAACAGCCCAATGCTAAGGAGCTGTAAACCAGATGGAATGTACTCTACACATTCATCTGCTTTCGCTAGCAACCCCTGTGATCATCCTCATCCATGTATTTATGGTACCTCATTGCGGAGGAGTCAGAATTGCCTAGAAAAATTCCAGCACACAAACTGAGAATATACATGAATCTGCTCCAACTGCTGGGAGAATTCATGCGCCTCCATGAGAAAGGGGATTTCTTCTATTGGCTAATAAGGACTCAAGCGCTTTTTCTTTGATTAGGACAAAGTGAAGCACAAGTAACAGTAGAGGAAAGGTTCTAGTGGTGCAGTTGTGCCTCGTGGAGGAAAGAAAGGCAGTTCATTTCCCTTTGACCCCCAAAATCAACCCACAGCCACCAGGATTTGTGAGCCAGTACTTTGTGAACACAGATTCCTTGATGTTGAATGTTACCAACCCAGCAGCATTCTCACAAGAGACAGATTTGGACTTGGCAAAGAGGAGGCATAACTAGGATTCCTCTGCTGAATGTCAGGGGTGAGACACCTGACATTCTCCATTTCTCTCCCAGGGGACTGGGCTGCAAAGTACTCCTGGAGATTCTATATTTTTCTTCGTTCTGTCAATTCTGGGATAAACTGGATATTTTTGGATTTTCATATAGGAGGAAAACACTCAGATAACTTTTGCAGTGATAATTGCAGTACACACAGCCAAAGCTTAAGCCATATGTTTTCATTTGGCTTACAGAGCACAATTTTCACACTCTCCTCTCTCTTTATCAGCTTCTACATCTTTATTTATAGATACTTTCCTTTCCTCATAGAGTAGCTTTAGCCCTAACCAGGCTTCTGCACTGCTGCCTTTCACTTATTGATCATATCATCACTCTTCTCTTTCCAGTGATCCTCAGAGACAGCCCCAAAATAATTGCTTCTAAATGCATTTATTTATGCCTTGAAACAGAAGACTAACCAGAGAGGTATGCAGACTAAACACTGTGCCTGGGGCAATGTTCTACTTCAGCTGCGCAATTTAGGGTTCTCAATTACTTTTCTCATTGTTTGGACTACTCTGAGACATATGGTTAAATAACTTGGGTAAAGCAGATCTAAAAGCCATTATTTATAAATTTAAGATCTCTGCAACAAGGTTTTTTAGTTTGGTGCAGATTTTTAAGCCAAGAGATATGGCAGAAATAACTGGAACCAGTTATTGCCGACTGTCTCCACCAACTCAAGACAAATACACTGGAGAACAGTGTTTGCAGGTATTTTATGCCTTTAATTATAAGATCAAGATAGTAAGAAATGACTATTAAACATATATTGGTGAGGCACTGAATTTGTCATGGTTAATTTAGTTATACCTGGCCATGGTCATGGTTTGGAAACCTAGTTGGCTCTTTCTACGATCAAATGATTTGGGACATTTTGAATCATGTTGTTCTCAGAATCCCACAGAAAGAAAAGTCTATTTTTCCAAAATAAAACCCTGCCATTTTCACCCTGAACTCAAGTGCTTTGATATTAAGATGACAGGCATCTTCTCTAGATTCTATTTCCACATGCAATTTTCACCCAGCAAGGAGCCTTCAGGCTTTAGATTAGATCAGACAACAATATGATTAGAAATACAGAAGGATATAAACCATGCCATTTCTGATTACACATTTCCCAGTACAAGCTTAGAGGCCCTCTTTCAGCACTACTTCCCATACTCTTTACATATATCACAAAATCAATCAAAAGCATATGTATCACAGAATCAATCAAGAGCATGTGCCTCTCCTCTTTCATCTTCATGCTGTGTCACACTCAGTAGTAATTTGCTTCATGACAGACAATGCATCAAAAGAATTCAGCATTGTGAGACCATACCTTTGATCCCAACCTGTGCTTTTACATGGTTGGTCCTGTGGGTACCACGATATCTTTGCCAGTATATGATGCCTGAAGTTGAACAAAACAAACCTACCCCTGATAAGGTACAGTCTACAAGCACATGTGTGGGAAAATTAGAGGCTGATATGGTGTAGACAGCTCATGGTACAAGGTTTTTTGATAGAAGTACACATTTTTTCCACTCTTTGGTTACTTTGACAGTGCTCTGCAAAAGGTAACTGTGAGTATTTCAGTTTCTGTCCTGTGCCACTTACAACACAAGCTCATGAAAAGTACCCCCCAGTCCAGGAGTGCTGCTCTGCACATCTCATCAGAGCCACTGTAATACTTCAGCTAGGAAAAAATGGATCCCATTATAGTCTAAGCTCACATTCCTTTTCTGCTTCAAGTGTGCGAGTATCTGTGCTATTTCATTCAGACAGGTGTAAAAGAATTCCTCCATAAGCCTTAACTCCATAAATACATGGTTGGCTGTTATCATACATACTGTTAGTTCTCTGTTCTAAATCCACCAGCTGGATTTCAGCTGTGCACACAACACTACCAATAATGTGCCTTCAAAATTCTGCTAGCACCCGGTTCTTCTCCAGTGGAACTCAGAGTGAGCTCAGAGCCAGAGCTCCGCGCTCCCCAGGCCAGCCCCCAGCACCGAGCGAGGTGTTTCCAGGCACTTTGCAGTCTCTCCCTGGCACAGAGCCCTTGTAACTGTTCAGATGGTTTTTGGCCTGGGCAGAAACTATCCGCAGCAGCCTCCATGCTACCAGGCACCGAGGCTGAGAGAGACCAAAAGAGCTCCGCCAATTTTCCTTCCTGTTTGATGCTGCTCTCGCATAATAGAAAGCTGTGCTGAAAGTCCAAATTGAATCTTTCTGGTAGCAATTTCATGTCCAGACACAAAAACTTCATCTGAACTTCCTGATCCTGATTTTCTTTCTTTTTTTGTATAGATCTTGTTCTTTCTTAGGCTCACTTCTTAAGACTTCATCTCTTATTACTTGCACTCTGTGGTGCTCTATAAAACACCCATGGTGAATTTGAGGAAAAAAAGCCCAGGAATGCCTATATTAATAATTTCTCATTTTCTTTACAATTTTACACAATGCTATTAGAAATTTTGTTGGAGCAGCTCTTCAGTGTTGTTTCTGCTCTGCAAATTAATGAATCAATGGCAAAACACTCAGAAGCTTCAGTGGGAATAGAGCTGAGCACTGCCATCGCAACAAGCCTGCTCTGATTCCTAAGCTTCGTTCTGTAGCAGTACGAGAAACCATTTTGCTCATTTCAGCAGTCTACATCTTCATTAATAGTGCTTCATTAATAGTTCTTTCTCCATGGAACTGTAAACTGCAAACAGCAAAAAGAACAAGAATAGGCAGCCAGTCAAATGACTGAATATTAAAAAGGTCATAAGTAGTACACAACACCAAAATAATTGAATGGCTGTATTAGAGAGTGGAATTCCAATAACAGCCGCCCAACTCCAAGATCATGTCATAATGCAAAACTAGCACAGAATGTTTAATTCAAGTAACAGTGACACTGAAAATTAGATTTCTTTCCCAGATATCAGCTAAACTATGTGAGCATTATCATCCTTTCACTGGAGGTCTTAATGGTTTACTTTACATGAGAATGAAGTAGAATTAAGAAAAGCCTCAGTTTTTCACTTTGGCCTTCCACATCCATTTCCATGAAACATACTTCTCTTTAAAGGCCGCCATCCAACCTCTGTGAAGCTCAGTAGACGATGACCATCCCCCTCAAGTATGAAGATTCATCTCCACATTGGTAGAGTCAAGGCACGCTAAACATGGGGAAGAGTGCAAGAGGGAGACATAGGGGATGAGAGAACCATGGCTTGTGAACCCATCATCCTGGGAGATGCAAACCAAGCTGCTGAGTCACATTTCAAAGGATGTGCACAGTATTTTCCGTCCCTGAGCACCGGAATGGTTTAGGCATTTAAGACGAATTCATTGATTTTTAACATTCTCCTCCTGAAAAGGCTGCCAGCACTGCAAAGGCTTCAAAATCTGTGCCATTTCCAAAACCATGGGAATTGGTTTACTTCTAGGATTTTCATATAAAAATGATATATAATCTATCAGGGCTTCTGTTAGAAAGAGCGATGTGGATAGGGAGAAATCTGTGTTGCTACTGGAGACCAAAGCAAGGAAGGGACACTGTTTATTGACAACACTCTGTAAACACAGCCCTCAGCTGTACCAGTGTCATTGCCTGAAAATCACCTTTTTAACTGAGCAAAGCATATTTGTATTAGGCAGAGAAATTTGAATTAGACAGGGAAAAGAAGTGCCGTGTGGCTCTCACAATCCAGGGCCCAAGCAGCAGGTTTTCAAAGATCAGGAAATTGTGAGCACATCACTGGAAATTAATGAGGGGCTGGTGTCGTTCTGTGCATACTGAAAAGGTTAATCTGCAATTTTCATTATGTTGATATGTAATAAACTGTAAACAGGGTGATAATTTCTAAAGGGTGAATGTGCTGTCCTGTGACAGACTATAGCAAATGTGGCTCAGCACTTCACCCAGGCAGTCACCCAGGTCTAGCTTCCTCCAGGCTGATCCTACACTTTGCTACTGAGGAAGACCCTTCTTGGCCAACCACTTAAACCACTTCCTCTCTAGTGAAGTTTTAGAATATACAGCCTAAACTGGCACAAGCACTAATTTCTAAAGGAGGTAAAAGTTAAATCCTGGCATCTCAACAGAAAATACTGTGGGAAACACTAATGAACTTGAATGAGGATGTCTAGTTTCCATCTATTCTTTAACTGCTGCTTTAGGAGGCTTTATAGCTTCACATATATTGTAAGCAGAATAACTAATAATAATATTATTATAAATAATAATAAATAATAGTAATAATAAACTCTGCCATTCCTATTTATGAATGGTTTTTCAATAACTTATTTACTCTTTATAAAGGTTCACCTTCATTTTCAAATAGGGTTACTTAGTGTTATAATTGCTTCTTAGATACTGCTGTAAACAAGGGTGTAGTGCAAAAACCCCAAAGATAATCTTACAAGTAGTTAAAAAACCTCAGTAGTTAAAGTATGGGGCTTTCAGGTCATGCACCACACAGGAACTGTAATTACTTTTGGACAGCTTTCGGCAACAAGGAACAGAGCATTCTTTACTGAATTCCATTACAATCTGAACCAACTTGAAGACCGAAATGCTTTTTACAAATTTGCAGTTGTACAGGTGGGTTTACAGAGGTTTGGGTTGGGTTTTTCCTTTTCCCCAAAGTTTGCAGAAAATATTTGCTAAAAATTCAATGAAAACAGTTATAAAATATTCTTTTATTTTTTAAAGTTAAAGCCAAATCTTCAGTCCTCCCCTTTGCTGAATGCCCAGTTACAGTTGGATCTGTTGCTACTTCCCTTTGTGAGGCAGAATTGCTCTATATCAGGCAGTAAAATAAGAGCTCAGCAGGGAATTTTTCAAGTCTTTCTTTTAAGCATTTACATTTTCTAAAATGTTACTCTAGTTTTACCAATAGACTCCAATAAGTAATTGAAACTGTATCTGTGCTCAGTAGGTTGGACATCCCTGGTCTGAACCATAGGGGAATAATCATGTACCTTTATCCTCTGCACTGAAACCCTGACAGCTGAAGTCAGCACTTCCTCTTGATTTCGCAGCTTTTTACAGCAGGATTAACTGCTCGCTGCCAAACTCTGCTACTGGGTACAGGTCCATTTGATTTGGTTACCAAACCATAGAAGCATCGGAAAAATGAATGATCGTTTTCCACTGTGACCTTTTGAAATGTATCCGGTTGTCCTGAAGATTATTTATACCAATGATATAAAGGAATTAATGGAGTAGACAACATCAAGGAGTATATTGAAGCAAGGAAATCACCACTGCTTGAAAATGCGTTTTTCCAGCATGCCCAATATACTATTTTTTCTAGAAGACAGTGAAAACAACTGAGCACTCATCCTTCCTCCCCTCAGCTCTCTCCTATGGGGATCAGGAGCTTGAAATAAAGGCCCTGAGCTTGCCAAGCTGTTGTGCCCATCACTGTGCAGCCTGGGGCGGTACAGGGCTGTACACCACTGTACAGAATGACGCCTCTTCCCAGCCTCCTCTTTGAAATCTGCTGCTGGGAAAGAGGCAGCAAAGCCAACCTGGAAGTATCCCTGGAAATTTTCTTTCCTACAAGGAGCACTCAGCAGAGCTGGAGCTGCTGAACTGCGGAGCGAGTATGAGCTTTTCAGAGGAGTGTCATGAGCAAACGATTGATGCTTTGCAGGACTTCGACTCTTCTCATTAAACAGAAGTATCATCAGGTCCTGTCCTGCTAAGAGTGATACAAACAGTTAAAGCACATGAACCACCTCCTTCTCAAACACTGCAGGGACTCCTAGAACTGGAAGAGCAGCTGAGGGGCTGAGGAACTAAGGTGCTGGAAATGCCATGGAGAACAGTGCCAGTGCCAGCAAAATAAGTGTCTCTCTAATGTGGGGTAGCAGAAGATCAGAGGCAGCAATCCTCTAGCGTAACACAGATGCCCTAAAGACACTCAGTCTGCTTTTACCAGCATCCTCTGAAGGCCCTACCAACATTTTTGCAGGTGGTTGTGCAATAACAGCCTTTGTTTTATAAAGGAGCATGCACAGCTACCTGTGCAGGGAAAGACCGGGCTGCAGATGCTGCGCTCACCACACAGGATAGAAGACAGCAGCAAAGGCAGAGATACTTGCAAGCATATGGCTGTATTTAATGCCTCTTGCAACAAGTTAAAATAGCTCTATTTGCTTTTCTTTTGTCTTCACTCTCAAGATGGAGCAGAACAGCATTTTCTCACTTGATTAATGGCCCTCTAGCAAATGACTTATAAATAGACATAAAGCAAGTGTTGCTGAAGTGTAGGGAGCTTGAGCCTGTCTACCACATTTGGTTTCATAATCATGAACATACTGCTTTCCAAGATTTAGCCCTCCTCTTTTCCATTCTTCTGACACAAAAATAGGCCCATGTTAGATTCTTTCATAACCACCATATGGTGCCTGGAAAACCTTTCATGCATTTGCAGATCCCCAGGGCCTGCTCTAGATTTAAGAAGTAGACTTCTAAGGATGAAACGAATTTATGCCACCTCAAACGCTTTTTAGAGGTGGTGATTTTTACCTCTTTTCTTGTGCTCAGTGTATGTGTCCAGAAAACAGGGAGCATCTCAAGACAAGGGAAACTGTCTACTGTCATTTTGATACATTGGATTTTATGCCTTTTGAATGAAAATGCTTGCTTTTGCAATAAAAGTACATGGAAGCGCAAGATTTCTCTTTAGTTCTCTAAGCATGTCCATTACATCCCCTTTCCCCATAGTCTCCCTGCCTACCATTTGTCTGGCTTATCTCTTACCTGCTTCCCTCAGTAGCTTTTATTTCAAAAACCCTTTTGCAAACAGAATCAAAGCATAAGGTGAGGCTGCACCGTGGATTGCAAATATCACATGGTTACATTTGCAGTAGCATTTCCCTAGACTGTTACCCATCTCCTCATACTTTATGAGACGGTCACTGCCACATTCTGATCAGGTTCCTCTAATTTCATCCTGGCAAGCTTTACAGGTGCTTCAAGTTTCTTTTCCATCATGTTTCACCAACCCTGAATGATGCCTACATTGTGGAGAGGTTGGTGCGGCTTATCTGAAACCTTTAGGTTTTATCTTTTAAAATGAATTTCTGCATAAAAACCATGCTGGGACAGTCACATCCTTGTCCTCTTTGGTTTAGTGGCTTCTATAATTTCTTCTATTCAGAGATAAGGATAATTAGTAACCAACCTGGAAAGACTCTTTAGTTTGGGAGCATACTACTGTTGCTAGAATGAATATTCCTCTTCTTCTGGAGGCATTTTAAGACAGCTGGAAGCAGGTGAATTGTCCTGGAAAAAGAACAGTAACAACTAAACTTCCTTATTGGAAAGACCAGAGGTGCAGTCTGAAGTTTGAGAAGTTCGTTCATTCCTTCCCATTCTTTCTAAAGGCCCTTGCTCTGAGTGGTTTTGAGTCCACAGATGGAAGCGGAAGCCCTTCACAGTAATCACACTGATCGCCTTCCTCAGACCACTGACACGTCAAGGACAAGCTCCACATTGTGCAGGAAGTTTGTGTTGGGGAGGCTTCTGCCCAACTTCTCACCCTCAGCATTCAATCAGTTTTTGCAAGTATCTAACATGTAACTGTCATTAATTACAAGGTAAACAACAATAAATAAGCTGCCAGTTTCATTACAAAGATTGGTTAGAACAAATACAGCAGCCTCAAATTAATCTACAGTGGATGTAATATAATCCCCAAAGCCAATGGAGTACTGGGATGAAAATTAATTGAGCACTCTAAAAAGCACAGACTTACTGGAAATAAGTAATTGGAAGTAGACACATCTTTAGTAACACATTAGACTTTGGAAGTCTTATTACACACATTTCAGATGTAAGCTACAAGGAAGATTTAGCAGGTCATCTCCTCTAGCTTAGTTAATTGGGGTGACTTTAAAGCACATAGTCAGTTTAAGATACAAGGTTTGACCAATTCTTGCATAATGCAGCCATCTGGCAAAGAAACACAGAAATAGGCTTGTGTTTGTAGAATCTCCTACAGCCAGGTTTGTTGTCAAGATTACCACAATGTGAATGACCCTCATGAATAAATCTGATGCAAGAGACATCATCCCTCCAGGTACGCACAGATGCGGCTGCTCCACAGGGATTGCTCTCTCTGACAGCAGATAGGCAGACATCAGCTTGCCCTTGCTCTGGAGCAAACCTTCCCCACTGGGCATGGGATTCCCTTCTGCCCAGGTCCTATCACCCAGGCTACCAGCAGAAACTCTGCAAAGGTGCCTTCTCATTTTGCTAGAGGTTTTTCCCTTGTGTTTTCTATTTGGGTGGTACAAGCATCTTTTCTGGTGGAAACATATTGCACAGAGTAAGCCTGCAAGCAGAACAGCAGAGGCATTCTCTTTATAATGCACATTGTATTTCAAGACACCAAAGGCCTTAACAGCTATGACAAAAATGAGCATGATACCAAACACTGCCATATCTGTGCACCTGTGAAATACTCTGCAAAATTCTTTACCACAAAGCAACAGAAAGAAAATGTTATACAGCTTTCTGTCACTTGTGCAATGGGGATATTCTTCACTGATCCAGACTTACTATACCCATGCCCAGGCATTGGCCTGTTTAAAGCATGCACTGACCCTGGATCACTAACTAGTCGGCTGCTTCCCACTATCGTGGAAAATTACTGTGAACCAGCAGCTATAAGAAAATGCAGCAAGGTCTTGCAACCTTGCTGCCAATTATTGTCATTTTATAGAAAAACGTGGGATGATTCCAGCTGCTCATTCTCAAGGTGAAGTTAATGAACATAACAGCAGGAAAGAACAGCTTCAGCTACAGAAAAATAAGGAAAGGCAGCAGGGAAATGCTCATGTGCAGCAAGAAACCCTTTGGTCAAGCTTTTTACCAAGGCATTATTGCTGCTGTCAGAAAGTACATACCTTACCAAAGAGAGAGTGTGTGAGTGCGACCACAGAGAACTGTTGTTTTCTGCTAGAGCTGTATAAGGATTCACACCTTCCAAAACCACTTTATGATGCCAATAACATTAAGTAAGTACATAGTGCACTACTTTCAACACCCTTCTGCTTTCAGCAGTTCTCCAGTTTGTTGTATATTTTCCTTATGGCAGAGCTCTATTCATAACTCAGATTAACTTTCTTCACACTTTCTTCCTGCAACAAAAAAGAGGTTCTTCCTTCCTTACACATGGAAAAAGTTTACAGACCAGTTTATCAGAGCTACCTCTATCATATATCACAGCTCAGCTGCAAGGCAAGTCTTGTCTGAGGAAATCTCCATTAGCTGTGATTCCTCTACCTTCATACTCCCTTCGACATTTTGTGAATACAAGTTATAACATAACTGGATAGCATATGTGCAAGTTAGATGAGGTTGCTCTATGTGTGAAATGGCATCAGTGGCTAATCTGGTCCATTGCCTTTTCTGGGACCTGCACTACCTACATGGAATCTGAGACAGACATGAAAAACCTGATTAAAAACAACATAATAGAAAAAGAATATCCAAACACAAACATGCAAAAACCTAAGTGTGATGGCAGTGACTGATCAGGTCTGTTACTTACGGGTTGAAAACTGGAAGATGTCTTTTGCCATAGTCATAACCAATATTATCAAGCCAAGTATTATGGCACTAACCAGTTAACTGCTGATAAAGTTAATTTCAAGAATTTTCTTTATGATTAAAAGAAGCCTGTATCAGTACGCAGGAGATGCTGCAGCAAAGCTGTCTTGCTGAAAAACTAAGCAAGGATTTTCTTTTTATACATTTGGACTAGATAGAGAGAGTTTCTGGCTATTTCCATGACATTATTTTACACTGAGTATGTTTTTATCAACAATGGGATACCCCATTAAGGATATGAAGAGCTGTCAGCAGTTTTGGCTGAGTGCTGTGACATTTCCAGAGTACTCCAAGTGATTCAAATAAGCAAAGAACGTAATCACTTCTGGATAAAACCCCTATTGTATAGTTGCTAACTGAAAACTGCTGAAGAGAAAAGCCTTTTTGGGGGTTAAACTGCTGGAGAAGGTAAGAAGAGAGCAGTGATTTTGCTACACTCCCACCCTGACCAGCCAAGGACTGGACCAATCAGTCTGCTTGGAAAGACCTGACTCAGCTAGGCAGAGCAGCAAGGGACCATCCATTCTGTCTGTCCTCAGGCGCATCACAGAGAGAGGCTTTGCACTACAAGATAAGAAGAAACAGATAAGCCATATTAAGTGTCTCTAAATCACTGCACCATGAACCTGGCAATGCCCGATTTTGCTCTAGATGCTAGCTATGTTTGTTTGGACTAATGAACAGAGCAAAAGGAAAGCTTTTTTTTATTATCCTGATGCACCGAAACTTAATAGGGTTAATTCAAGTGAGTCAGGATGTATTTAAACAAGCTGCTGCAGTAGCAGCACCACATCAGCCACTTCAGATGTTGCACTTCCCAAGCAAGGTAAGTATCCATCCACCTTCAGCTGGAGATGCCATTGTAAAAATCAAAAAGGCCTTAAATTGAATTACAGAAAATACTAATGCATATTTCTCCTGTTTGTTTTCTTTCATTTTCAGCCACATTCATTCCATCTTTAGTGCAAACTCGAGAGATTACAAAGGCATGTGACAGATTTGAAGAATTGCACCAGGTTTTCCTTGATATCTGAATTCAGATTAATTTTCCTGATCTGGATCAACTCTTTCAGATGTGTTAACCAAGAGATTCAAAAGAAATTTACAGGGATTTTAGAGCACCCTCCTGCCACCCAGCTGGATCCCTTCGTCTTTTTGTATTCAGCATGCTACAACCTCTTGACTGACCTGTTCAACTAGCGTCCAAGCCTAAGCTTTGAACCTTGTTCAGGAGCCCTAAGAGTGTGGTTCCATGAGAACAACACACGCTCTTTTCCCCTCCATACTCCCGCAGGAGATGTACATTCCTCACTGGTTTTGCAGCTTTCCCTGGGGTCTGAACCAGCCTCCAGATCTGCATTTTCTCAAAGACAAAAATGGAAAAAAAGTGACTTTTGGGGGCAAAACTTCAGCTCTAGTTGGAGACGTTGCTTAGCTACACACAGGCACTTATATTTGCATTGCCTGTCAAGCAAGGAAAAAAGGCATCTATGCCAGAGTAGTGGGGATAAAAAAGCACTTTAAGAGAGGTCATCTAGTCCAACCTGATGCCGAGTCAGGCTTCTCAAAGCATATAATACTCCTGCCAAGTTACATGTTGTTCCAGTCTGTTCTTAAAAGTCCTCCTCCAGTGGCTGATAATCCATGTTTCACAGTGCAGGCCAATGGCCAGGGCCCTAGAGGAGGATCCTTCCCTCACACCAACAATGGTCCTTTCTGCTCTGTTTTGGCAAACACAGAAAGAATTTCTTCTCTCTCATAGATCAGGCTAATTCCCTGGCTTCGTAGTTTCTGTCAGCTGCGCTTTGAAGATACCCAGTAATTTCAGTCCTGGGAGAGCATTATGAGCTGTACTCTGACGAACACATCATCAAGGACAGCACTGTAATGGGCTTTTAAATTGTTTCCCTTAGTCATAGGCTTAAAATAAAAATTAAAAAGAGCTGTAAGAAATGGTACAAGCATTAGACAAATGTAACGGGAATGCTCAGACACTGTAAAAACCAAGGGGAATGTAATTACAGACCATGTTTCACTGAAAGTGTGAGTCAGTAGAGAAGACCAAAAAAACCCGCTTTAAACATATATATTCATCTGTTCAGCTGATAATAATATGTTTTTAAGAAGGAACCCCAAACACTTCAGGGCTCCTCTCCTCAAGTACCTCTGATTCCTAAATCCAGCAATGCAAGCAGTAGACCACATCCTCAGTTAGTGTGCCAGCGTACGCTGAGTTACCCCAGCTGCAAAACTGCTGCTAGAGCTGCAGAGCATCCAGGCTTCGCACAAAACATACCTGCAAACCCAAGGGATGGGGAGCAAGATTAAAAGGTTAGACATATGGCTTATATTTAAGTAGTGCATGAAATCCATCAAGCTGGGCTGCCTGTGAACAGCCTTGTATCCCAGCAACGCTGGGTGTGATGTTAATCTTAGGCAGCAGTCAGAGGAGGTGCTCTCTATAAAAGCAGTTGAAAAGGCCATTTTTAACCACAGTACACTTGTCTTCACCTGTACCGGATCATCATAAGCTCAGTCTATCATAGGATGTCATATGTTCAACTCTAGAAGTGGTTTTAGCCTGAGATATCAGCTAGGCATTGCAAAGATGACAAGGAACAGTGCTATTTCAGACGTAAAAGTGTACAACAGCAGCACGGTTTAGATCTTTTTTTTTTTTTTTTGCCTAACAGTGGGAAAGAAGAGCAAAAAATGTCATTACATGTTAGGAAGGCGAAGTCAAGGTCAGAAGCCTTGTGCCTGCAGTAAACAGATGTCTGCAAACTCTGCCTGGACCAACACTTCTGCACAACCAATTTACATCCTCCCAGCTACTGAGTGAAAGCCTGATACTGCACTCCTGCCTTGTGTAGTGTCACTGCATCACAGCTCATAGAGCCACAGGCAGCAGAAAACACTGCGAGCCTGAAAACTTGTCATGCAACAAGGAGCAAGAAGTCGTTTTTGTGAAAGACACTGCTCAGAGAAAACAGTAAGGCATCTATTGGTGCAGCAGGGACCTTGGATAGTGTGGTCAAAGCTGAAGGGTGCTTACCCCAGTGCATTCAGGTTTTACGTAGTGTTGGTCCCCTAGAAGGCAATACCACTAACATTGCATTGGAAAGCAGAAACCTATCTTTCTTCCTTTGCTCTTGCTTCTCTGGGAACTTTGGCCACAATTTTTTCTCTCCTTTTACTCACAAGTTGCAGAGGAGATGAAAATATTATATTCTGTGTATTATTCCAGCCCTCAAGCTGGCCTACCTCGCACATTCCCTTTATGTCAACTGCTGCCAGATTGCTTGGATCCAGTCACAGGAGCCATTCCACCACATCTCTCTGATGCCAATAAGACATAGCCCTGCAGGCATGCACAGACCTGTAACTCCTCTTGTTTATTCCCCATGCTACATGTGTTTGCGTAGAGGCATTTCAGTTGGGCCTGTGTTGAAGCTGACTTACTGGCTGAAGTGGCAAGTATAGATGACACCTACTACTTCCCCATTATCCACAGATTTAGCTGTTTCATTGCAGAAGGCAATCAAGTTGGTCAAGCCTGGGTTACCTTGGCAAATAGGTTACTCCTTCTCCTTCACGTGCCCAAAAATAGTTTCCAAGAAAATCTACCTTGTGACTTTTCTGGGCAGAAGTGAGGCTGAGTAGCCTGTAGCTCCCTGGATTGCCCTTCTTGCCCTTTTTACTGGTACGTACGACACCTGAATTTCTCCAGCGGTCAGATGTTCCCACCCATTCTCCACAACCTGCACAGATGCTGCATCCTTGCAATGGCTTTTCTAAAAAAACTGCAGAATAAATAAATCTTTCACTTTTAGAACAGTTATGTCATTAGGAGATGGTAACTTGTTTCCTGCATTTCCACATGTAAAGACATTAGGGTGTTCCTTCGTTTGTTAATGCCACTATGTTTTATCATAACTTTAGGAGTCCAAGACCACATTTTCCACCTTGTCTTTGTCTATTTGAATAGAATAACTGCTTGAAACTACATCTAAGAAGAAAACCACACAGCAGTACAGAACATCTACGCTTTCTTAGCATCATCTTTCATGAGCCATAGCTGCTTGATGCAGCAGATTGCTGCTTCTATCCTGACAAGCTCATTTATCAGCAAAAATACAAAGATGCCAAACAAACACATCACATAAATATAACTCCATCAAACAGCAAATGTTTCCTTCCAAATGTTTGGTAGTTCAAAACTTTTGTAAGAGTAAGGAGACACAAAACCCCCCTTTATTCAAGTTAAACAGCTGTGGACAACAGTTGTATAAATACGCTAAAGGTAAGAGAGCACATATGTGTGTTTGCATAGAAATGCACTCACACACACGGAGCAGCCTTAGCAGTTAATGGAGGTGGTTACCAAGGTCCCTCATTGTGAAGAGGACCAACCTTCCCTGTGTAAGGGGCAGTCCAGCTGCTTTGCCCCTGCCTAAGCTTAGAATCATAGAGTCATAGAATGGTTTGTTTTGGAAAGGACCTTAAAGCTCATCCAGTTCCAACCCCCTGCCGTGGGCAAGGATACCTTCCACTAGACTAGGCTGCTCCAAGCCCCATCCAACCTGGTCTTGGACAAGCTTTAAGCACCTCTTGGGGAAGGCTGGTAATGCAGGAAAAAGAAGCAGCAACCCCAACACACCCAGCTGAAAACTGCATGCAAGGCATGGACTCACTCCTAAGCCCTTTCGTCACAAGCTTCCCTGTGGCCCTGTTGTGCCTAGCAGGTGAGATTAGTTTTGAGCACACAAACACAGATGACTACTTTTTTACAAATCAGCAATTATATTAACATTACTCCAAATAACTTCATTTTGTTGCAGAATAATCTCTTCCCTCCTTAACTGTATGCCAGAACTGGCTGAGACATCATATAATATAAAGGTTAAAGCCATCTTTATAGAATTGCCTAGAGACATCTGAATTCATTTGACTCATGCTATTATGTGCAGATAATTTTGTCTTCAATTACTTCATTTACGTAGAGAAGCTTGTACATTGATTTCATAATTATTGCTATTAATTTTTCTACTTAAATGAAGTTTCTTTCTGCCCGTTTACACTAGCTATCAAGGTGCACTACAGCAAGCAACCAGATGTTATCAAGGAAATAAGACACTGCTTGATGTCTGTAGAACACTCAGCATGTGCCAGCACATCATCTAAATTTCAGATCTCCTACAAGAGCAGAAAAAATTGCCACAAAGGATACAAAAGATTTACCTTCTTCTTACTTCCTTGTTGAAATCGGATGGGCTTGGAACACACACATACACAAACCCCTCAAAATATCAAATAAATCTTCTCCTCTTGAAACTTCAGGTGTTTGGACACATTTTCTATTTCCCTTGGCCAGAGAGTTAAAATCCCTGCTTTGAAATGCAGGCTCCAGCAAGCCACCAGGTAAGGCCAGCTTCAGTGCTTCACCACATCTCTCTTGTGCTGACAAAAGTAAATGAAAAAAAGCCGCTGATATCCAACCACGTAAAGGATCTGTGTTTCAGTTGGATTTACATGGATGCCCACATATACATAATGCTGTCTGCATATACTTGGCAATCCAGGGTACGTACGTACGTATGTGTACTGATTAACTTGCTCAACAGTTAAAAATTTCCGGCTCCTAACAACAACTCTGGCAAGGTAGCCACACTGCTTAAATTAAGTCACTAAAGTTTAAGCAAGAGCTACTTCTCTTGATTTTTTATTACTATTATTATGCCTTGACTTTCAAAAGCATTGCAGAGGAAGACTTTATCATGCTGGTAAAAAAACCTGAAGATGCTTTTGTGAAATCCTGTACTTCCCTGCATCCCTCAAGAACTATTATTCCATGAAGATAATGTTTTCATAATGTAATTGCAACTCTATCATGTTACCGTTATTGCATTTTAATAATACATGTTTAACTGTGGAAGTCAATGAACAAATGCACTGTGAACAGCCATGGCACAGTAATCGTATTCGAGGCAATTTTCTCCATCGAATTTGAAAGAAAACCCTGGAAACCTGATTTTAGAGAAGTTAATTACAGTGGGAAAAGAATATAATGGGAAGCATCAGAATAGTGCCACAGTTAAAACACAGCAGTCAGAGAGGCAAATCATAGACTTCCTTTAAAATTAATACCAAACACCAGCTCTGCAAACTAAATATGTAAATGTCTCGACTGAAATATGCTGCTTTCTTCAAATCAAATCTACAGACTCCACTTTAGAACATTATTGCACACTCCTTTGTGCTTTTGCCTAGCAACAAGCCTTCTGGCACTGGATGTTCTTAGGAGTGATTCTTATTACCAAGGCATCCCATCTCTTTACATCCCCTGTTGTTTCTTGGGGGAGGGAGGCAGTCCTGTGTCAGGTACCCCCCACACTAGTTGTGTCTGAAACAAGACAGGCAAGTAGGCTATGAGCTCTGCACAGCTGATGTTAGACAAAAGGTGGTGAGATGTGTTCTTACCTTGGGCTGTAACACTGTGACTGCATTGGGAAGCACTATTTGAGGAGTCTGTGATCCTGAGCAGGGTATGTTGGCTCTGCTGGACCTCGTAGTTTGGGTTGAGAAGCCCATATGTTACTAATATTATCTGTAATGCATGATGTCTTTGGGAAAGGTAAGTTGTACATGGATCAAGAGGTGGAACAAACTCAAACAGGGGAGACTGAGATGAGATCTTACTAAGAAGTTCTTCCTTGTGAGGGTGGTGAGGTGCTGGCACAGGCTGGAACTGGTGAGCTTTAAGGTCCCTTCGAACCCAAACCATTATGGGATCTATGAATGTCGATCCTGACTGAGACAGTGCATTTTGAGGAGTTGGTGATCCACAGGTCATCGAGGCTGAGCAGGCACATACCACGCACCCAGCATGGCCCCCAGCCTGTGCTGCACTCTACAGATCCCACAAATCTTGAGGCTGGAGGATGAACCTAGCCCGCTTAGTGTGCTGGAGGAGGCTGTAGGCAGCTCCCACTTAGCACCAGAATTATGCCCAGCAAGAAGTTCTCATGAGAACACCCTTTAGGAACCTTTTTTTTTTCTTGTAGATAATTCTACCTTATCTCAGATGACCACAAGGGAGGGCTTCTCCCCACGCACAGCCTTGTGCAGCATACCAGAAGAAAACCAATCCAGGCTTGCTCTGATGCTGTTTGAATGTGCATACCTAGCATCTTAAGGGACATACAATTTACTCGCTATCTATGCTTCTCTTGTTATTTCATCTTATTGAAGAAGTTATTGTCTTAAGCCATTTGTTGTCATGCCTTTCTTACAGAGATTCCAAAAGGGCCCAGTGCTGGCTCTCCCCCCTTGCCATCACCACCACCCCCTATGCAGAACAATAACCAGTACGGTAAGTAATCAGCTACTTCCAATTATGTTTGGCCATCTTGCTTGTTTTTATACTCACTATACATATTTACCATACCAAACTGGCAGTAGAAGCCAGGTTTTAATTTTCTGTCATTGTACAGTTGTACTCATGATTCCACAGCCTGATACACAATGTGATTGTCCTTGCTGGCAAAAGCTGTCTCTCAAATGATGACCAGTGCACCTAACGAATGGCTTTAATTTATTTATAGGACTGAACAAAGGCTTTAGACCCAGCCTTTGCTCTCATATTGCCAAAGGCTATCATTAAATTTTAATTGACAACCTGAATCTTCCCCAAGAGATGTTTCATCATCTCTTCTAAGGACTTACAGGGTGCTGTTCCCCGGACCTAGCCTGCAGTCACCCAGAGCTGAGGAGTGCTCACATGAGCAGGTTGCCTGCCAAGCTCAGTTCAAGCCACAGTTATAAGGTAACACACCTAACCTTTGTCTGAATCAAAGCCATTTCAATACAGAGCCAGCCACAGACTACAATCATTGCTTCAGAATCGAAGATGGGAGCATTCATTGGTAGCCCTTCACCCGCAGTATCTCTGCCTTCCATTGTGCATTCCTATTTCAGGCTACACATAAATTAATCATACAACACTCATCATACAATTGTTTGGGTTGGAAGGGACTTTAGGATCATCTAGGATTCTATGAGATGCTTGCACAGAGCCTACATAAAGAAATTGTTCATTCTGCACACATGAAAAAACAGTAGAATATGCTCCAGAGGATTAAGGAGAAATTAAAACACTTGGATAGAGAAGACATCATGGGAAGATGAAGCAGGCAATATAGTGAGCAGCAAGGAAGGAGAAGAAGAAAACAAGATGGATACTGTACCAAAGAACCATCACCTTAAAAATATAACAAAAACCCCAATAACCAACCAACCAAACGAATGAACAAAAACCAAATGCAGCAATACAGACTTAAACATCTTTGCTTCTAGTCACGTTGTGAAGGGAAATGGGATGTTCAATACAGGCAATATATTTTTATTCTGGAAGCAGCCTGGGTGTCCTTCCTGCAAGTGTATTTTACTCCTACAAAAGACTACCAGACAAGAAGAGAAACCCACAGTTATAGGCTCTATATAAACTAAACCACTAAGGCCTAGAGAAGCTGAACTAGGCAAGGCAATTAAGGACTAAGGCAAAGGAGATGAAACGTGCAAACTACACAGCAGGCATCAAATGTCTTTTCTGTTTATTTATCTAAGAGAAACATTTTAACTTTATCTCTTTTACTGCAGTCTTGGTTCATGTTCCAGGTACTCAGCAAAAGCTCACAGCAGGACAGTCTTCAATTGCAGCAAGATTTGGATCCACTCACGAAAACGTAGGTTCTCTTCCCATTATCATAACAGATGCACAGTACACAGGGAATATGCAAGATGCTCACCCATACCTCCACCACTTGGAAATCATGTTGGTAGCAGCTCCCTCCCCATGAGTTATTTCACTTTAAAAATCAAAAGTCTCTTTAAAGATACATCAGGATGATTGCTCTGCTTCAGTGGGATTGCATTAGCAGATCCAGAAACATTGTCCAGCAGCCAGAACACACAACTATTTTCTGTATGATGGTATAATCTAGCTAGAATAAAAATATTGGGTGAGGGAGACAGTTTATGTCTCTATCTTTGGTATGTCTCAGTATATCTATTAGTGGGATAATGCACAGTTGTGTGTCTGGCTGCTTCTCAAATCACTGGCACCATGGAACAACAGCAAAGCGAGAAACAGTCTTGTCAAAGTTAAATACATTTGCACTCACCCAAAACCTTTACTTTAGCCCAGAGGTTGATCCTTCCAGCAAAATGTAGCTGCTTTTCACAGCAAATTTATACTGAGTTGTGTCTGAAGAGAATGGTCTGGACACCCTTAAGCTCCTAAAGCAAAGAAAGCTTTAGCTGCAAACCTGAACGGATACATAGAGAGATGGGATAATTTCTTAATCTTACTCTCTGCTTTTCAATTCAGCTGCTGCTTCTACAGTTGCAGGAAAACCTGCCCAAAAGCCTACAGCTAGAATCATACTCTGAGAGACTAAGACGAAGAAGCCTCAAATATCCCATCTATGGTTTGCCTTTATTAAGAAGCCTTTTGTATCCTTGGAACAATTTCTGAAGGCAGGTTTCACCATACTCTTGATTTCTGGCTTCTAATTTACACTGAAAACACTGAAAGCAGCTTTCTTGTTTCAGTGCAGACCCAGACTTGCTGGCAGTGGCAGTAATACCAAGGTATCTGATGGCCTCTGCATACAAGCAGCTTATTGTACTTGTTACCCACAGCCCCTCTGCAAGGCCTTGTGTTCCGAATTATACTCGCAATTAATTTCCCAAAAGGACAGTAATGCTGTTTGCAGTGAGGTGCACCACTTAGAAACAAAGCAACTTCTTTCTTGAGATCATTGCTTCGACGTGGTATAAAAACCGCGTATTTTATATCCTTAACAGCATCAGGACAAACTTACTCAGACTCACTGACCTCTTTCCTTTCTGCTTATGAGAGATTTATTAATAATAATAGGAATAAAAAGGGGTAAAAAGGCAGAAAATATTTGGTGGGGTAGATAGTCTGATAAACCAACAGACAAGCTTTGTATATACTTACTGAATTAAATTTCCTAAAACCCTAAAATTGAGCTGTTTCAATAACAACAATAAAATCCTAGAAGCTGGTTTCAAACAGTTCATCACATATAACAGTGGCAATATCTATTCTGCATTATTTTCTTTATGACTTGGATAAATACCATCTGGCGACAGGGTGTTGGAAGGATTAAAACTGTGAACTCATCTGCAGACTTTGCCCTAAGGTTACCAAAGAACGCTCAGTTCCTGGAAAGCAGCTTCCAGGGCACATTGGTCCCACCTCTCTCAATGAACAAAGACATAAATATCTGATTTAGTTTCCTAATGACCTTGCTCTGGAAGAACAGAAGAAGATGGACCTCTTCACATGCTAGCTCATACACGTACCTCTTGTATTTTATCCTATTATAGAGCCACTTTTAAGCCTCCATCGAAATTAAAAAATATACTTGCATGTCTAGTCTGAAAAACAGTTAAGAACGCTTAAAAATTTGGGGCTTTTCTGAGCTAGGATGTTAAAATCCATCTTGGTGTCTTGACTTGCGTGGGCTTTGATATTGCAAATGGATCTGGAGATTTCAGGAGTTTGAATTCTGGTCTGTTTTGTGTTCAGTAAGGCAAGAATTATTTGGAACATACACATCATCAGCACTTGGCATTCCTCAATGGCAACAAATGTCAACTCGTAACTTCCTTAAAATATTGATTTTAGTCAACTGGCTTGAAAACAGCACCAGTTTTAAGCACTTACTTTTCATCCTTGTGTGAGGATTGCTGCTTTGGAAGAATGCATTTTTAGGTAGGTAAGTGACAGACCAGTAGCAATTAAGTCAATCAGAGCAGTTTTATTTCTCATATTTTGTATTTCTCCTGACAGCAGTTGTTTAAAAAGGTGTATGTTCAGAGTCATAAATGCTGTTTCACTTCCCATACAGCCAACACCAGTGCAGAAGAATTTGCCAAGTAAAATTGCAATGGGACTTATCAAGAAAGTGATAAACCATAATTGCTGACAACACTTCAAATATTTACACCATAGTATGAACTAGGGCTTTAGACTAGTGCACAGCGCAGCCAGACTAAGGAGTCCCTTCTCATCCTCATGATTCATTTCTAGAGGCCACAGACCTGAAGAAAATACAGCATTTCAAAGCTAGTGTTTTTCCTAACTGTGAAGGAGTTATTTCTGTCTTCAGCCAGAAACCCCACCTTGGTCAAACTTCTCTTTTTTAACTATTAGAAAATTCCTGTTCTTTACTTTGAGTCTCTCATAGCAACACCTTTATAAAGGTTCTGAGGTTGCCCATTGTGTTGGGATAAGCATCAATTATTCTTACACACTACCATCAGTTTCTCATCTTAAATAAAAACCAAGTGCCTAGAAATGCAGCATTCAACAATACCCGAACCACAGCTGCCCTGGCCCCAGCATTAGAATATTTTATGTCTCTCACTCATTGATTACCTCATGTTTGTATATCAATTCTGAAGAAATGCAATGCCAGACAGAAAGATAAATTCATATCTCACCCCTTCTGCCTACTTAGGAAGTCAGAAAAATTATCTGGCTGTGCTCAGGAAGGAAATCCTCCAAAGTCCAAAGACTAATGACTTTCCCTTTTATTGTAACCCTTTTACAATCCATCACACTCATTGGTAGATTTAGGGCTTCACAGTGAGACCTCCAGGAAGCCAGCTGCATTGCAGAAGCAATTCACAATGGAGAGAGTTCTAGCTCAAAAGATTAAATTCAGCCTGCATCCATGCCTTAAAACCAGCTTTCCCTGGAACACAGCTGCTGGCAGTGAATAAGAGCACTGGCCTGCAGATGAAGACACCTGGGTCCTGCTCCAAGCACAGATGTAGCCTGTGTTTGGCCATGTGAAGCTCCCTTAGGAACCACATCAAGTACAGAACTGACATTCAGCAACACTTCATCCTGAGGCATCTGATCCCAAAGCAACTCTGGGGATTCTGTGTTTGGCACCTATCAAAAAGAGATTCAAAGCAGCCAGCATGCTAGATTTCCTTTGAACCCCCCTTTCATTAGCAGCTTTTCCTCCTTCTATTCTCAGACAGTGTAAGAAATCACTGAGATTTAATTTAATATCTACAGCCTAGGCACCTGAAATTCTTTCCCACACACCCCCCCCATCACAGAGATGGGTGAAATTCTTTATCCTAGTAGTAGTGTAGAGTAGTAGTGTAGTTGTCAGAGTACTTAGCTATGTCCAATTCTTTTCCCAATAAAAGAGGTTCAAACCTGTGCTGCAAATACCGTAGCAATGTTGGCGTGCTTGGCACCTGTCACACTGAAGTCATGCCACAATCCTGGAAAAATTTGCAGGACTATGGCAAATGTGATTTTGGATTGGCTTTCCTTCCACTCCCCAGAGCGCCCACTGAGTGGCTCCATGCTGGGCTGAGACCATGGACCTCTTCTGAGCATAACTCCAAAGTTTTATCTAGAACTATCAACTTGCCTCCTCTAAGTACCATGCTTTAAAGTAAAGTAGCATCTTAGCCCTTCACCTTAGAGGGATCCCAGTCTCCTGAATAGAAAATGCTCATGCCCTGAGCTAAATGGGGAATATAGCCCCATCCTCAGGGGCTGCAGGGAGATGAATTCACCAGATTTCAGTCTGGCTTCAGCATTAACATACCCAATGTAAACAGTTCTTGACCTCAGGTAGAAAAAAAACTATTGATGTTAATCTCTAAGTAGACAGGGATTTTAAAAAATCATGGGCTTGATCTAAACCCCATTATCTATGCCAAATTTAGAACATTATTTATCAGTTCTGGTTCATTTCTTCTTTACCTCAATACTCCAGTTTGTAACACTGGAGTGATGCTTCACTTCTAAACAGGAGTTACACGAGCAATAAACAGAGATGTTTGCAGCATAGCTCAGCAGATGGCAGAAACTGACGCAGCAGACAAAGATAAATAAAATATGTATTTCAGTGGGGCCATTACCCTAAACTCATGCTCCATGAAAGCTCCTCACAAAGCTTACAACAAAAGCAGATACAAATTAATTACACCCTGCAAAGCCAAAGATGCTTTTATATCCCTGGTCTATGTAACTTACATTATAATACTCTTGATAGCATTTTCTTTAACTTTTGACCTGTTAATGACTTAGAGTTGGATTGCTCGATTGTTATATTCTAAAACAGTGAAGATTACTCACAACTGGTGCATCAAGATTTAATAAAAACTTTCGGGCACTCAGCATATCACAGAATCCCAGACCAGTTTGGGTTGGAGGGACCTTCAAGCTCACCCAGTTCCAGCCCCTGCCATGAGCAGGGACACCTTCCACAGGAGCAGGGTGCTCCACGCCCCATCCAACCTGGCCTTGAGCACTGCAGGGATGGGGCAGCCACAGCTTCTCTGGGCACCCTGTGCCAGCGCCTC
>JANRGW010045884.1:0-11677 GCA_024733675.1 Psilopsiagon aymara | reverse complement strand
GGGGGGGGAGAAAAGGAGAAATGGAATATTTGGAATTATGAAGTCTGTCTTCCCAAGGAACTGTTACACATAATGAAGCCCTGCTCTCCTGGGAAGAGCTAAATACCTGTCTGTTGATGGGAAGTACTGAATTAAGTCATTGTTTTCTGCTTGTGCATGCAGCTTTTGCTTTACTTATTAAGATGTATTCATCTCAAGCCATGAGTTTTCTCACTTTTGCAGGGGAGTTAGTGAGCAGCTGTGTGGGGCTTAACTGCCTGCAGGGGTTAACCATAACAGCTGGGATCCTGAGCTAATGAGCACTGTGTCTCAGGCAGGTACTGTACAATTATACACCGTCCTGAAACAATTTACAATATCTTTTAGCTTTAGTTTGGATGTTCCAGGACCACACTACCTTGCATAAGTGTAAATGTGCTTAAAGAGATGAAACAATAACACAAAGATGCAGATTTGCTAAGTCTCACACACGAAACAGTTTGATACCTAATTTTCATGCTTAACTCTCAGTAGAATTATGAAGCTTTTGTGGATAGGGGCTTAGAGGGTCAATAATGACAAAACAGGCTCAAAATGTACACTGTTTTTTGCTGTATGGAGACGAATCTTCAGTCTTTAAGGCTATAAATAAACTTTCATGGTCACTGACCTCACTCAAAAAGCACACTAACGTACCTGTCAACAGACCATATTTCCATGATTCTATTCTCAAATACTCAAAGAAGGGAAGTCCAAGTGGAACCGCATATAAACATTAATGACTAACTACCAGACAGAGCAACTGTGAATTTAAAAAATCCTGGATAAACTCTTTCCTCCCTTTCTGTTAGTTGTTCTGCAAGAAGGCAAAGCCCTATGTCCTATTAGATACCACAAAATTAGATTTTCACACAGTAAATGATTCCTCTCCCAAATATACAATGCACATGGGCAGAGTGATGACATTCTCTGAAATTCCAACACAGAACAAGGCTTTCCATTAAGACCTAAGGCATCATTTTTGTGCATCTTGTGTTATACATGGATCTTAATTTAATATTCTTGCCTATATTAAGTACTGTAGACTCCAATTTAGACTCTAATAGTGGTTCAGGCTAAAAAAAAATCTGTCTTTTCTGATCAAAAATTCCTGCTCTCCAAGTTATCTCATATAGTCTAAGGTTCTTGCAGTCATATGCCAGTAACATAAATTTACGACTCCTAACCCAAGTGTAAGTGAAATATCCAATGGCATGCAAAGTAGAAACAGAGGCTAATGAAGGTACTGTATAAATCTTTTATTCTGTGTGTATCTTCTACAGTTGTTAAAGAAACCTATAAACAGTAACAGACAGCTCTTTATGCTTCCTTCCTGTTTGCTGGCTGACAGCTAACATACTCTTGCTCTGCGGGTCAGAATAAAGAAGTGAGTCAAGACTTATCCACTTTACCCTGCTGGTTGCCCTGCAGGCTTTCAAATACGTGAAAGTGTATTTGGTGCAGGTGGTAAGATGTTGGCAGCAGGAGGGCTGCAGGGGTGGCTTCTAGGGGAAGAGGCTGAGGGCTGCCCTAGGCCTGCCACAGCCAGGACCAGCCAGACCTATCACAGGCCACAGCTGAGTCCATCAGCAAAGTCCATAGCTCATCTGTAAAAATGTGTGTAAGAAAAGACAGAAAATACCACTGAGAGAGAGGAAGAGGAAAAAAAAGAAGAGCAAGAAGCAACAGGGGGGAACACCAAAGTCAGAGAAAAAGGAGAGGGAAGACAAGATGCTCCAGGTGCCAAAGCAAGAGATCCTCCACAGTCCCTGGAGGATCTGCACCACTGCAGATAGTCACTGCAGCCTGTGGACAACTCAATGCTGGAGCAAATTCCTGCAGGAAGCACAACCTGTGCAGAGCACACACCAGAGCAGATTTTCTTGATAGGCACTGCAGCCTGCGGAAAGGACCCAGATGGAGCAGGCATAAAGACTAAGGAGGTAGGAGCAGCAGGGAGGAGCTGTTATGGACTGACTGTAGCCCCTCATTTGCCATCTCTCTGTGCCACTTGAAGTGGTGGTGTGTGGGAGACTAGAGTGAAGGAGTATAGGAAAAGGGGAAGGAAAGGTTTTATGTTTGTTTTAGAAGTTAAAAAAAGGTGTTTGTTTCCCACCACTCTCTAATAAAATCAGTGATTACAAATTTATTTTAAAGGTCAATCAATGAAGTTCATTTTCCCCATCTTCAGTCTGGTTTTGTCTGTAATAGTGACTGGTAAGCAATCTCCTTATCTCAACTCACAAGTTTTCCTGTTCCCACTCTTCCTATTTTCTCCCCTTATCCTGGGGGAATAAGGGGGGTGATGAGCAAGCAGCTGGGTGGGAGTGTTGCTGTTAGCTGAGGTTAAACCACAACATGAAGTCATAAGCATGTTTAACTTCACTGCCATGTTTACCAACCATTTTCTTCTGCTACTTAGCAAGAGGGAATCACACTGAGCTAATCTGTACACCAAGACTTCAATCTTTAGTCATCATTACAGTCACATTTCTGCCATATAAATAATTAACTAAATAAATACCACAACAAAAACTGTTACCCAACCTGAACATGCAGTTTCTTTGCATGCACTGGTGATGCTATGCAGATACAAGAAGTAATAATCTGAAACCTACAAAATGTTAGCTAATTTGAAAGGAAAAGGCTTTCCCCCTCCCAGGTCATCAATTTAAAATCCTCTATCTTCCCCATTAAAATATGCAAAAGCTGTAGAATTATTTTAGCCCAAATATTTTGCATTTCTACTCTTTTTTTCACATGGCATCACAGTCATTGCCTGCATTAGCAAGTAACACAATAAGGGCAGGTTTATGCGGTGCAGTAGTTAGTACTGAGAACTCCATGTTAACAACACATGCATCTGGGGGGCTTACTCTATAGTAGCTTTAGTCTGGCCACCTAGACTGAGCACCTATTAGTGATTAGAGAGCACGAGGTGCACTTTAGGAGCACATTTTCTGATATAGCTTTATAGGGAGGGTCAGAGGGAAGAGAGGAGAGACAGAAGCAATCAATACACTCCAAGTCTGTTTTCAGGATATGAACCAAAATATCTTGAAGAGTAGCAACTTGGGGGATAAAGTGCATTCTTGATGCAACCTTAAACACTAATATAGGTGTTAGTTGTTCAAGGAAAGTGAAAAGCAATTCCAAGGAAAAAAAAATTATACCAGCAGCAAAATAGAAATGCTGTTCTATTTCTATTTCTTCATATGCAGTTCCACCAAAGTTAACTTCATGAAATACGCAAGATAAGGTACAACAACAAATCCTTTCTCTTTAATTCTGTACCACATATGCTACATCATACTTCACTCTTAAAGTCACAAAGGCCGGTGTATCCTGTAGTTTGGGTCCCTTCTACTTCCTGGAATATCCAGTGATAAGTATCTGAGTGACATGCTGTCTGAAAATAACTGGTTTTCTACAATAGGGAATTAAGGAAGTTGTTCAAAAATCATGTCTATTATTTAAATAACTATCATATATTCTAATAGATATATAAGAGTTGTCTTTGAGCTTCTTTCTGGATGCCTTATTCCTCCTACAACCTGGTATTGCTAATTTCACCAAATATTTTCCAACCACAGTCATTCAAGCAGAGAAAAAATAAATACCTATATTATGCAGCAAGCTGAAATAATAGACATCCTGTACTCAAAGTAAAGGGGACACTTAGGAGCACAGCTGTTTCTTCTTGCATTAAAATTTACCACTTCATTGCTTACAGAACGTTAGTACAGTAGTTATGCATCAAAATATACTATAGCATCCATAATCTGCACATGTCAACAAATTTGTGACACAAAAGCCTGCAAAGATAATCAGTCTGCTTCCGAAAGCATCTTACCTTGGAGTCACTGGCAGGCCAGGGAACCATAGCTTTAAACAAATGTGAATTACATTTATGGAGTTTAAATAACAAACTGATTTATTTTTGGCTTTTGCAACATAGCCACTAAGTAATATTTAGCATCTGTAAATGGCCTCTGTGTCCTAGTGAATGGATTCAAGTTAAGGAGTGGAGCTTTATGACTGGCCCCTCTCCAGAGTCTGAGGCTTCAGGCTACATTCTTGGGATTTGCTGTCCATGGCCTCTTTTTTGCTATGATTAGGTAGTTCTCTGTTAGAAGTCATGGCAGCAAATCAATGTCCTTTTCATATTACTTGCTCTGCTTTCTTAACCTCTTAAAGCTCAAAACCCAGAGAGGCCATATTTCATTCCAGCTATATATCATACTGGTAATTTCCCGCTGATTAACAAATATGCTACTAATGTTTACTAGTGGTCCTACCCTAATCCTTATATGCATTCACCACTTCCTGCCTGGCAGAGGTGGCAGTGTGATCTGGCCAGGGAGTAGACCAGACATGTGCTCCTGGGTCAGCTAACTTGGCAACTGGAAGGCATAAATATAAGATAAAAATAGCCTCATGTTGGGAAAACTCTAAGAAAAATGTTCTAACACACCTTCTTTAGGAATTGGTGGGAGAACAGAAAAGATGAGGGCTGAGGATCTGTGATGCTTTCTTTTTTTTTTCTCTGCTGGTCTTTGAGTAGAATATGAGGTATCAACTACAAATTCAGTAACAGAGTGGGGGTTCCATTTTGCCCTCCAGTAGAACACATACAATACATAATTGGACCACCTGAGCAAGCTGTATTGCGGGTGGCAGTGCTGCTCGGTACTTGGTTAGGAAACTGCAGCTGTGGAAGAGTTAGGACCTGATCCTAATGAGGGCCTTGCAAACCCTCAATGCCCTAATTCCATAGGCGAGTGAGGCAGACACAATTCCTGCTGAAGAGCATTCACTGCAGAAGCTTTTGGTCCAGCAAACCCAGTCCCCAGCAGGTCAACCAAGGTGGCAGCCATGCACACAGATCTCTCTGAGAAGCCATGTACTATTACTTATCACAGAATATGAAGATCACTTGAAAAATCAGGGGTTTATGCTGCCTAAACTGCTTGTGGACTTAGAAATATGAAGCCACAAAGCAACTCTTGAACTTTACAAACTGACTAAAAACATGAATTAACGGCAAAGTAAAAAAACCCAAAAGTAATATTTAGGCCATGATTCAGGACAGCTTCCTACAATTATGAGGACAGCTTGTTACCTTATACACTTCTAGTCATTCCAAATTAAGACTATAGCTCAGATTACTTGTGGGACAAGTGAATGCATTTTGAAGCCAATCTGAAACCCTGCACACCAGTGCTACCAGGGCTACTTCACAAAATAAGTAGGTTTTTTTAAGTACATAAGATTCTCCTGGCTGAGAGTAGGGGAAAAAAAGGGTATAACTTCTCACTCCCACGGAAACGATAGGGCTGCCTCTTGACATAGAACAAATTACAGAGTTTCAATAAATTGTGTGTATGTGTGAAAATGTAAGGGCTACAATAATCCAAGAAAGTTTAAACTACTCCTTCCTTTGAGTGACGTTGCTACTTTAGTTTAGTACTCAGTCTTTACAGTCTCCCGAGGAGACATTGCAATTAATTTTTCTTTTGTACACCCAAACTTTCAAGGAGCAATAAAAAATAACCCTATGTGTATTATGGAGAATGTAGCATGAAGTTTTTCCAGTATCTAATGATGTCATTAAAAAAAATCACTGAGGTTTTCAAATATACAAAATTGGAAGCGAATAGAAGCATTATCATGAATAGAGTGCTCAGTTCTGGGTAACCTGTGCCAGCCCCTTACTGTCCTCGCAGGGAAGAACTTCCTAATGTCTAATCTCAGTGTCTCCCCTGTCAGGTTAAAGCCATTCCCCCTTGTCCTGTCACTACAGGTCCTCGTAAACATCCCCTCTCCAGATTTCTTGTCAGCCTCTTCAGGCACTGGAAGCTGCCTAAAGCAGAGTAGAGGATTGAGGAATATTTAGCCAAAGAGCACAAAAATTCAATCTATTTAGCAAGATAATTACCCAGTCCCATCATGGTAGTATCTGAGCACAACCAATATTCCTAGGTAGAAACAACATGATTGTATTCTTCCCTTACATTTTAGTCTGTAGGTTTTATTTTTCAGTTCTTTCTTTTCTGTATGTAAGGAAAGCATCTTAATGTATAGGATTTTGGTTCTCAAAGATATTGTTGGTATATGCATGAGCAATTGTGCATGAGGATAACCTACATCACAGAGTTAGTTTTATTTCAATTTTGAGAACAATTAGTTATCCACTTACTATTGTTACTTTCCCCATAATGAAGTTTTGATGGTTTAGCTGTAATCAAAGCTGCATCCCTCATTAACCTGCTCTGCACTGGATTAGGTATTCACATCTGAAAGTATAAGTCTACCTTCATCATGAATCTATGTATCAAGCAGCATTCCCAGCTTTCTTACAACTCATCACAGCTTTGTTATTCTAGTGTGATATAAAGAAAAAAAGTGGTTCTTCAGCTAAATGAAGAACCTCAACTAGATCTGTATGTTACAGCCAACACAAGAAAATTAAAGAGTAGATCTACTCCTTCTGAGGATGGCTTCTCTTTTTGGTATGAGCTGCAGCTTTTCAACATGTGTTCAGTTTCCTGGCTCTACATCATTGATATTATCATATACAAAAATGCCTCAGAAGGTCATGAGTTCACCAAAACATTCTTCTCCTCATCCAGCCAACAATTTATCCATCCTGGATAACAGCTGCCTATGGACAAATCTAAAGCAAGCACTGAGAGCATGAGCGCAGTTTTGGTCTAGAGGAAACAGAGCTCATTTACCTCTTCCAGTGCTTCTCCACAGTTTCTGCCCCTCCTGTAATTTCATGCAGGCAATAGGGGAATTCTTAGATCCATATGTTTCCCTAATGTTGAAAGCCTATGCCATTTCAAATTCCATATACATAAAGGAAATTTGCACTACAGTGATGGAGTACTTTTGTTCACATCCAAGGCACCAGCCTATCCCAACTTAGCGCTATCTAAATACCCAAAGGCAAATGCTGAGCGCAGTCGATGCGGTTTACTGAAGATGTGCTGTTGATTAGAAGTTACTTGAATCAAGCAGATGCACCTTAAGGACATAAATAGTCGTTAACTACAGTTAAAACGTATCGCCCAAACATCACTATTCTTCTCAAAGTATTCCTAGAAACCATAGCTTCCCACAATAGCCAGCCTCTGTTTATTACTCTGTCAAACCTTTACCTAATTTCTCCAGCACCATCTAAACATGTTAAAGTTGGCTGAGGTGAAAGAATGAATAGGTTTTCCACAGGACACTGAGCAGACAAGGTTTTTGCTTAAAAAACAAAGGAAATAAGAACATTTTAACAGCTGTTATCAGGTGAGCATTCCTCAAAGAAGCTTTGCTCAAACCACATCAGAATGGCCTAATGGCTGTGAATCACCATCATGCCTGTTCCAAAGGAAGAACCGTCTCTTCTTGCTTCAATGCTTTCCACTGGTCTTGTTCAGACTGATCTACAATCAAAATGGGAGCTACTTGCGAAGCTTCCTTCATTTCAAAATACGGTAATATATGGTGTATTAATTTGTACTTTCTCTATTAAGTGACAAGTTGCCTAATTGTTTCTGAAGGCGTTGTCTTCACTTATCTAAGGACTGGCATTGCCAAAATCCATGTGAGTTTCTTTATGAATGAGTGACACCTGCTGGACCAAATAGGCTTTAAAAAAAAAATTCTTTCTCTGGAATTCCATAATCTTAATATTCTAGAAAACTGAACCTAAAACCACCCACAGCTTCCTTTAAAAACAAACAAAGGCAAGCAAAACTTTGTATTTGCCTTCAAAATCCTCAGTCAAATCAAGTGAAGTTTGTGCTAAAAACAAATGAACAACATTGATCTCCTCATTTTTTCTGTCAGGAAGAGTATTCTACAGAGAACAGAGGAAAGATGGGGACTACATTTCATGCAGGAGTCCAAAGTCTTCAAATACAGTTTCATTTCAGTTTTAGATACTGTTTTCAAAGTTCTCTTGGAAAAAGAAAGGAGCCTCATGTTCAGTTCATGCTGGAGTGAGGTGGGGTGATAGCCGAATCATGTGGTATTTGATCCCTTGTTTAAAACTGGTTTGGTTGCCTCAACAGAGGGCACATTAGCTGGTTCGCATTGAACTTGTTTCTCACCAGTATCCCAATCTTGCAAAGCCTCATTCCAGTTGTCTGGCCTGTACTAGTGCATAGGGCTATTCCATCCCAGGCACAGGACTTTGCACTCTCCTTTACTGAACAAACTCAAATATATGTTATCTGCCTTTGTTTGCTGCAGAAAGCAAGTAGTAACCCGATGTCATTTTGTATTTCCATAGTAACAAAATAACTATCTTTATAAGGCATGCATTGCTGTCGTCTTTAATGAACACAGAGGTGGGAATTCCAATGAGAGGAAAACAATTATTGCCTCATCTGAGTCTTTAATAGCTATCATTTCCTTACAGATTCTGGGAATGGGCCCAACACCATATAAAGCAGTAACAGACATGAAAAGATACACCTGCAATGAGAAGCCACGTTTATTTTCTATCAAATCACAGAAATGCTATCAGTTAAAAACCATAAAGCCCTTGTTCATATAAGGGGACAACAACCCCATCCTAGGCCTACTGGCCTACAACCCGGAGAATTTAACACTAAGGACTATCTGCCAAACAACTGGACTGAACCTCCACACCTGCATTAAAAACCCAATAAACAAAACCCACCCAAAGCACATACTGCATGAAGAAGGCAAGAGCTTGTGATGCATAAGCCAAAGTCCCCTTTCAAGACCACCTACACTTTGAGTGAGAACATATTCACCATACAGTGCAGAGAGAGAAGGAAGCAAACTTCCAGTACATGCGTGACCCGGTCCAAAGTAAATACGTAAGATTCAAAAGGGGAACATCTGGAAAAATATAGCCTCCAACAGGCAGCATCTATTTCGCTTAATCCATCTGCCATATGTGGTGCAGTCAAGAAGTCAGTTCCTGCACCTACATGCCACGTGGCAGTAATCTAACTACTAGCTTTATCTTTGGAGCTGGGAACATCTCCACCAAAGGACACAGTTCTTGTTAAGAGGCAGACAGTAACCAATATTGAAGAGTCTGACTGTAACCATGCTTAAAAAATAAAATTCTTCTCTAACTGGAAATAAAGCAAAATTATAATAAAACAGTCTTCCCTCTGTACTTCTCTCAGCAGAAAGACGTGCTGGAACTGAATCAGTTACCATCCTAGAACATGCTTGTGAGAACAAGCCACAAAGAACATTTTCTTTCTCAGAAAGCCAGTACACTCTTCTCATTTCCTCCCTTCTGTCTCCCCCACCGCACATCCAAAAGTCAGGTTGATATCCACCAGTTTGGTGCTCCATCTTTTGGCCACCTACAAACAACGGCATTTCCTACACCACAACCACCATCACATCTAATGGCAGTGAAGAACTCAGCTGTGTCTCAACAATTTTAAGACCAACATAATACCAGTAATTGCAATCTTTATAAAAACAAAACAGTCAAAACTTCTTTAAAACATTTCCTTCTAAACAGGATCAGTTCAGTCGTACTCTTGCCTTCAATCAACTGATACCAACTCTTAGAAATGCTGTCATATTAGTGTTCATTTATTCTTCTCAGAGCAGAAAATAGTGGTTTAAAATTTAAAATTATAATGATTTTATAGTAAGCAAAGGAAATATTGAAATAACACAGGTCTGTAGCTGGGCCTTGTTCTGTTGGTCCAATAAGGGTGCTGGGCAGCAGCCTCACATCACAGGCAACTGCTGAGAACCCAGCATCCTCTAATACCATTCCCTGACATGACAAGGGCAAGGGTTCTGTAGGATGAACATGTAGCCAAAAGCTGCAACTATATGGTGCAGAGAAAGCAGGAGGACCAATGTTCCTGTCTGCTCTGGGCAAAGGAATATCTTTATCTTTTCACTTCTCCCTCCATGAACCATTTCCAATAGAAACATACATACGAAGAAATGGAGAAAACCTATTCTGCATCCCAAATCTGGATCAGACTTTGTGGTCTCCAGTACTCTAGGATTCTAACCCACATCACTAGAATGGATCTACCCCTTTAGCTATTCATTTTTTCTCATCTGTGTACTTCCTAACTACAGCTATAATGGAATTATATTAAGACTATAGGAAATTTCAAGAAAAATCCTTTTCCATATGATTTGCAGTATGTATTGTCACCTGCAGAACTGAAGTCGCATCAAAGGCATTTGAAGGTTCATGCAGAGTATGTCAGACTTCCAGGGGATCAGGGATTAATAAACCCAGATTAGGCATAATAAAATCGTTGTTAATAACGAGTATTTTCTGAAATTCACTCACTAGAAATTGCTATTAAGGAATTCATTCAGAATATCTTAAAAGAGCTATTTTTAAGACTAAGTCCTATTTGTTTCACCTATTTTTAAACTTGCAGACCTTTTATTAGTCTTGTTAAATTAGTGCTTGTTTATTTGGCTTGCAGATATTTACTAAAATTAAATTCTATGCATTTCTTTGAAACAAAGCCCTTCACAACATCGGTTCTAAGCCAAACAGAGCAACAAAAAGTTCTCTGGTGGAGTTTATCAGGAAAAAATATCAACTACTAAACTTTAAAGTCCACATTTAGGCATACAACAATCTTCCGTGGAAATCACTACCTACTCAGTGCTGTCTGTAACAGTTATTCCCTTTTTCCTGCAGGCTATTAAGTGTATTTTTAAAGCACAAATTATTCATGCAGAACACTGCAAATCTTCACTGCTTATTCTAGCCAAAAGATATCATGATGCCCATTAATCAGAGTTCCTGTCCAAACCAGGTATGTAATATTGTAGGGTATCGCACAAATGAAAGACACTAACAAAATAAATACTGCTGTCTTCTCACTTCTCTAGAAGGGTATAGCTAAAAAGGTGGCAAGTGTGACCAAAAGTTTCCAAATAATGGATTAAACTTGGACTTTAAAAAGAGGCAACAGAAGGAATTAAAGGGATATACAAAAGTATGACTAGTAGAAATGTTTACACAGTGTTGTCTCTTTCCTCCAAATTTAAGGATTATTGACTAAAATTAGCAGGTACTGTTTACACAGCATCAAAAGCACATTTTCTGTGTTATAAATGAGTAATCAAATTGCTGGATTTACTGTCTCTGGCTATTGTGAGACACAGGCATTTAGAGATGGTTGATAAATAAATAAGTAAATTCACCATTACAGCCATCAAAGACCATTGAGCACAAAGGTACAGATGGAACCTCTGGCACTGAGATGCCTTCAACCACAGTGTGAAGATCTGACAGGCCATACTGAGGAGTATTATTCTACTCACCTTGCATGTTATGCTTTCCCTAATCACCTCCTACCAGTCACACCAGAATCCTGGGCTATATAGACATTTCTTCTGAGGCAGTGAGAGGGGGTTTTTAGGTAGTTTTCCCCAGAGTAGATATTTTAGAAAAGCTGACATAACTGGTTACCCGTTTTCTTTCCTTCTTCCTTTCCTACTTTCAGAATAATTCAATTTAAGTAACTTCATCACAACTGAGGAACAAACTTGCCAATGAAGTTTGAAGTTGACAAGCAGGTATTCTTTATTGTGGCGCCGGGAGACACGGGGGATAGCTCCTCCTAAGGTGTGTCCCCATATTGTTACACAAGCCGTCCTCATATAGCCACTGGGC
>JANRGW010045882.1:29214-49708 GCA_024733675.1 Psilopsiagon aymara | reverse complement strand
CCAGGAGCAGAGGGAAGAAAAAGGGGGAAGTGAGTGAACAAACTGCGTGGCTGATTTATGGCTTAAACCACGACAGGCTGGTACATGAGTAATTCACAAAAAGGAAACTCATTCCTTTGCTGTCTGGGTCAAGTAAGCTTATGACTGATGTAAAAACAACTGATGAGTATGTATACTTTAAAAATCATTCTAGCATCATAGCCTTTATAGTCCAGAGAAGAATTAGGTAACCAAGATACGTTAAGTTGGTGGTAATTTTTATTAACTCTGGCAACTGGGCTAAGCTTGACTGTTTGTCCCCAGCATATATAACCAAAGCAAAATCAATTGTCATGCATTGAATGAATTTAAAACTAACCTTTTATTATGACTATATGAAATTGGCGTTTTGCTTCTAAGATTTTAAATTATGTTTATTCTTTGAAGTACGACTTGATTCTAACAGTGAGAATGTGGTGGTGTTCTAGTAAACCTCTTCTGTTTGACATGAGTGTGGTTCTAAAGAGATGTTGGGATCATGATTGAAAGGACAGCACTGCATGTAATATAAGAAAGCACAGGTTTTTAATAATAGAAAACAGCTGTAGCTTCTCTTTCATGCCACCTTGAAATAACTTGGTTAAGATTGACTTCTAAATGGTGTATTCTGTATTCATTTAATATGTTTGTATGTTTTAACAGGAAAAAAGTGCAAGCTCACCCAGACCCTGTCTATTTCATAGTGATTCCAAGCGAAGTGATTTTTGCTTTTTCACAGCTTTTGACTCTAAATGTGTTTGTTTGTTTGTTTGTTTGTTTTTTAATGGTATAATCATTGATCTTAAAATATTTCATTTTTTTCTCTGTTTTCCTTTTTTTCTTCTGTTCCAGTGGGAAGAGATTAGTGGTGTTGATGAGCATTATACTCCAATCAGAACTTACCAGGTGTGCAATGTTATGGATCACAGTCAAAACAATTGGCTGCGAACAAACTGGATTCCACGCAATTCAGCTCAGAAGATATACGTGGAGCTCAAGTTTACCTTGCGGGACTGTAATAGTATCCCCCTAGTTCTGGGCACTTGCAAAGAGACTTTCAATCTGTATTATATGGAGTCTGATGATGACCATTCGGTAAAGTTCAGAGAGCATCAATTTACAAAGATCGACACTATTGCAGCTGATGAGAGCTTCACCCAAATGGATCTTGGGGACCGAATTCTAAAGCTGAATACAGAAGTTCGTGAGGTGGGGCCTGTCAGCAGGAAAGGCTTTTACTTGGCTTTTCAAGATGTAGGTGCGTGCGTTGCCTTAGTCTCAGTGCGAGTGTACTTCAAAAAGTGCCCTTTCACTGTCAAGAACCTCGCCATGTTTCCAGATACAGTACCCATGGACTCCCAGTCACTGGTGGAGGTGCGGGGTTCTTGTGTCAATCATTCCAAGGAGGAAGAGCCGCCCAAGATGTATTGCAGTACAGAAGGAGAATGGCTAGTGCCCATAGGGAAGTGCTTGTGTAATGCTGGCTATGAAGAAAGAGGCTTTGCGTGCCAAGGTAACAATGCCCTCCGTATTCATAGTTCAATTATTAACAGGGGCTTCACTTTATGTCCCTACTCTGTGTATTGGGTCATGTTAATGTTCTCCAGATTCTTGATAGAATTAAATTAGTTCATAAAGTCGCCATGAAAATGGGGTTTATTTAAATCTGTGTAAATAATGTAATTTGATAAAGGTCAACAGCTGCTTTTTAGTTAATACAGTGCATAGCACACCTAATGTCTCTTACCAGTCTTGGACTTCTTTTCAGGAGATTACAGTTTTCTCAAATGCATTGTTTGTGTCAAAGTACTTGATTTTTTGTGTGGATTTTTCCCTTGACCTTTTTGGCTTGATGTATAATTTTCACTGAGCTGTGTTGGTTAATTGGGATAGGTCAGAAAAAAAACAGATAACGTGGTTTCAAGGTAGCATAGCTCCTAAATGCAGATGCATTTGGAAAATGAATATTTGAGCTTCAAAATTCCATCTGCATGAATACTCAAAATCATTTTCCCCAAATTTTGGTTTCTGCCAACTGTGGTTATGTGAATGCTCCCAAGAACAAGACTACGCCAGGGATTTTGAGTTTTTCTAGAAATGGTCTTTCAAATGTTAGAGAAATGGGTTTTATATTTCCCTGATTTTAGTATCAACTGAAATTATGGTGGTCTACATCTTTCTTTATTAGAAAAGTACATTTGGAAGTTTTGCGCTAGTTGAATCTTCTTAAATCTCTTTTCACAGAGTGCCTCAAAGGGTGCTGGCTGTGGCAGAGGGTCTTCCATTAAATAAATAAGTAGAAGTTAAATAGTAACCTCTAAAAATACCATGGATGAAAGGAGTGGTAGCTATATCCTGTGGAGGTAGGGGGTGTTTATGTGTTTGTATACATCTGCATATGCATGTATACTGAACCTGGTTTTAAAATAGGAGCACCTATTCTTTTGTCATCAGTCCTAGAGCAAGCTTAGCCAAATTTAAGTAAGTCCTGTGGAGATACTTGGAGCCTACCAAACGATAGCCACTGTTGCTCAAATTAAGGTAACTTTTCTTTCAGAAAATGACAGGAAGTTGAAGGAGGAAAGGGATAAGAGTGTGGGTTGTTTTTTTGTTGTTGCTGTTGTTTTGCTTTTCAATAGGTTTTAACATTGGTTTTGCCCTCAAAATGAATAAACTGGGGAGCTGAGTCTGTTGAGTATCTTTTTTCTGGAGTTAGATATTGATAGTAAGAAAACCAAGTCCTACTCTTCTGTTAAGAGCTGTATCCAGGAGTGCATATTTTATTAGTCAGAAATGGTTTATCCAGGGCCTCTTATATCTAAACTTAAAAATGCTAAATTGTTAGTGATACTCTTTTAACCACTGTACGTAGTCTTGCTTACTGTAGAGCCTGTGTCCTTGTAAATGGTTGAAAGCTGTTGGTTTAACGTTTCAGTTACACATGAGTGCACAAAGCCAGTCACTTCAGAAAGTGACAGACTACAACTGAGCAGAAGTTGAACTAAATGAAGTAAAGTAAAATCAAATGTTTTATTAAAAACAGGTTTGCTAATGCTTGGGATAGCCAAGACAGCTCCTACTGAGTTCTGCAGAGATTAGGAGTGGGTTCACATCCATGATATATCCATGTGGGTGTATCATATGTGATTTGGAAGGCATAAAATCAGTCCATAGGACTACTATCTTTTTCTTCCTCCCTCCCAACCCTTCTTCACCAACTATTGATCGAGGGAGTGATATATGATGAAACCATTAACAATAGTGACAGGTCCTTCTCGTTTATTCCGATTTAACATATGATGTTCTATTAACTTTTATTGTAGGTCATGTTTATAAATATTTTCAGTGTGGTGCAATAGAAGTGGCACTCTAAAAGCAGTCAGTAATCCAAAACCTCCAATTTGTTGGCATCAGTAACTCAGCAGAGTTGGAAAGCTTAGAAAAGAGTTCAGTTTTGACCTTAGACTTAAGGCAGCTCCTGCACCTTTCCTTTTCTTGTTCTTCTCTCCTTCTCTTGCTCCTTCTTTTAGGGTGTTGCAGTTTAAAGGGTTTTTTTTGTTGTGGGTGGGGTTTAGATTTTCTGGAGGAGGGAGGTTTGGTTTTTATCATCAAAAGGGCAACCAAGTCAGGGTTGTAGAATCTGAAGAAGATTCAAAATGGTGTTGCAAAGCTGGGCTGGAATGGAGGCATCATTTAGGAAAAGAGAAAAAGTCTCAGTTGAAGTTTGAAGGAGTAACGAGTAATAGGAAATATTCCCTTCACCATAACTGAAAACATTCAACAGCTTAGTGTCTGTCACTGATCCAGTGTTCAGACTGTTGCTGATTTTGATTGCTTCCACAACACTGTTTTCAGGATTAGCAGGAGATTATCACTGATGTTTAAAATGAAACTCGTTAATAGTATATAATCAGCCTATTTAAAATTCTCTCCGAACAGCTTTTCTTGTTACTTGGAAAATTATTAAGGCATAGTCATTCCCTTAAATAACACAAATTGTAGCATTGTACACCACTGCTTCCTTTTGTCTGCATAGCCAGGCAACGTTGACGTAAAACTCAAGCCATTTTTTGCTGTTGGTGTACATGTACATATAAAACTATTCATGTTTATCAAATGTATTTGTATGTGAATTATCAGAAGCCAAGATTGGACTACTTGCTTTACTCAGTGTATTGTTTCTTGTTGGAAAGATTGTTTTTCTGTTCTGGGTCCTAGCACCTGATAAGCATTTTACATGTACAGTAGTAAGATACCTACCTGTCAGTCAGTTAAACAAGCGAGACCAATTTTGCTGTCACCACCTTTGTCTTCCTTATTCTGTGTGTGTGTAGACTTAATTTCTCAAAAGCAAACTGTATGCCTCACCTTGAGGAACTCTGGTCTTCATGGTATACTTTAGGTTAACAGTTGAACAGCTCTTTTAGCAAAGACTTTTGTACCTGGTCAATATTTTTGGGGATTAGGTTTGTATAAGGTAAGATGTATTGGGGAGTGTCTTGGAAAAGCTGCTCTTCCATACCTTTTATTCCCCTTAGTGTGTATGTTAGTTAACTAAATATGGTATATGTAATCCACCACAGACTTTTGTCAAAAGTCTGTATGTGCATTGTAGTGATCCTGTCTATTTAATCTTACTGTAATATTTCATGGATGAGTAGGACTTCTTCCTAACAATGTTTTTCTAAAGTATGTCTTTTTGCCATTTTGGCTGAACTACATCTTTGTAACATCTTCTCTCTTAGAATTAGTGCATTTTAATTTGTTTTACTTAGGGGACAAAAACCCAAGAAACCAAACCAGCTGGCTGGATCTGCACAGTAAACCTGATGCTTTCTGATATACATGCTGTTCCCCAGTCAACAAGAATAACTCTTCCATTGGTTCCCTATCAAACAACCATAGCAGATCAGTTCAGAGGTTTGCCCGCCTTGGTGTTCTTTCTCAGGCAGTGGTTAGTGGCAGATTCTAAAGAAAAGTATAAGAAACTGTATAGAGCTGCTTTTCAGGGTATACCTTTCAGCTTCTGCCCATCTGCTGTTGGCTTTCGAAGACTTAAGATGCATCTTGTAAGAAAAGCTATGAATAATAGGTGACATGTCACCTGTAGTCTATTTTTTGACTTATTTATACCTTTAATTTTTAAGTTTCTATGGCAGTGAACATCAAATCTTGTCGTCTGTGGAAAACCTATCTTGTTCCTGTGTTTAAACCTTCTGGTTTAAGTCAGTTGGATAAGGGTTTCCATGTCCTTGTGTAGTGAGAAAGTAATAACTGCTTCCTTTTCTGCTTCTGTATTAACAATTATCAAGGTCTCTTTCACGTCAAATATCTTGTCTCTAACATCTGTTTTCCCAACTCCCTCTCTCTGTTAGTGCCTTCTTATCTGGAGGACAGGCTCAATTGCTCCGTACCTCAACTAATCCTTTTTAACTGTCTCTGCACTTAATGAAAGTAAATGTTTTTATGTAAAGGGCAGTGGGGTTTGTGTGCGGTATGTAAGTTGCAAGTACACCAGGAGATGATACAGTGGTGTCTAATAAAATAATAGTCCGAAAAAAGCCTACAGTCAAATAAAAGTAAAGGAGCATTCACATCACCTGCCCAGTGGGTGATTTGTATGTGCAAAAGCTACAGAGAGGATATAGATCTCATGATGTGAAAGTTGGTCAGTTGGGGTAACAGTATCAAAATAAATGGGAAAATATAGGATCAATGACAGAAAAAATGTCTTTAGCTCTGTAATGATTGAGAAGACTCTTTGGGGAAGTAATGGAAGCCTCTTTTCAGAAGCTGTGTTTTAAAAATGCAGTAACCTCATGGTAAAGGAAATCCTGCACTGGCAGGCTTGGACTAATAAATCTCTTCCATCCTAAATGTGTCTATTCTGTTGTTGGTTTATTTCATGCACTTCAGAAAGACCAGCTGTACATGGAGGACAATATTTATCATGATGATGTACTTAATTACCAAACATGCAATGCACAGTTGTTTATCCATGTGGGAGTGCGAATGAGCTTGAATGTTCTTTTGAATGCTTCCAACAGGTGACCCTTTAGACCAAAACCAAGCTTTGTGGCTCCCATTATCAAATGTAAAATTAAATTGCTGGGCCCAAACAAAATTACTCCAAAAGCACCAAGTTACATTGTCTGCATGCTGTCATTTCAAGGTGTAGTTCTAAATTTTAGTTGCTGGAATGGAGTAAGTCTAAATTGTAAATTTCCTATGTAATACTGTGTAATAAAATTGTAAGCTTTAACCACAAGTGACTGACACATTTTCTCTAACAAAGTCAGATGAAAAAAGAGAATGTAATTCAGCAGTCCTTCCTTATGCACATGTTTTTTAGCTATTAATCAGGTAGTTTGAATGGGAGTAAGGGGTAAAGGAGGGAGAGGTAAACTGCATCCACTGTGCCTGGTTATTGGAATAATGACTTCGCAAAACTTCCCCTAACACTAAATTATTCAGTGCTTCAAGTCATATGGTGAGCACATCCTAAACCGTATTTCTCTCTCTGAGTTTGTGGTGATATAAAAGGAATGCCATCAGCAGCTGCTAAATCTGAACCATTGCTTGTTGCTTACTTATTTCAGTAGAATGAATGCTCTACTTGGGATAAAAAGATGTTAAACATCATTAATGCCTGGATGAAAACCATTGTTTTTCTTCTGTGCTTTAACCATTTTGTCTCTACATGAGTAAATACACTTTTTATTTGCTTGTAAAGTAGATAAAAGATAACTTCATTTGTAAAGAGAAAAGGGTACTGTGAGGACCTACTCTGTGCAAGTGAAAACAGACGGGGGGCACATATGCTTGCTGCAACTGCAAAGACAATAACATTTTCCCTTGGAAATAGCCGAGTGGCTCAGTTACGTCGCTAACACTCCAAAAGTGTGTGGTTTTAACTCTTAGGCTCTGTAAAGGAATAATTATGCTTAATAAAATATACAGTCTGATCTTATGAAGGTCACATACTAATGGACTTATTAAGAGAGTTCGCTTTCACATGAAATCTGAAAAAGGGTTTCATATTTTGTAAAGCAGAGGTTTGAGGTGTGGGGTTTTTTTTTCCTTTGGGTGGAAGTATTGTTTTGATTTTTAAACAGTGAGAGAGATGGCTTTTCAAAGGGACTCTTAATCTTTCAAGCTAGTAAACGAAAATGACAGGAGCTATAAATTATGAATCAGTTTATTTGTAAAATATTCATTGTTTTTATCCACTTTACATTCTGTAAGTACGTAAACAGAGCACACAATGAAGGATTTACCATTTAGCTTAGAATTTATTTAACTTTTACATAAATGGTGTCAGAGCTATCCAGGTTATTTTTCATACAGGAAGAATTATCTTGCGGTGAGTGCTTTGGAAAGATCATAGCCAATTTTTTATGCAACATAGTCTTACAGTTACGAATGTGAGAAATAATTGCTAACTTGTGCATTATAAGCAGTAGGTTTAAAATGCAAGTTTTCAAGGCAAGATTTCTTCATAGGCAACTTAACCAGAAGTATTCTGAAATTACTTAAAAAGATGCCATTTTGATATGACACTAATTTTGATAGAAATATTGAAATAGAACATGGTTATAACAGTTGCTTTTAAGTTTCAATGTTCAATAATTAGGAACCTTGTGTTAGGGTTCTTTAACAAAGCTTACTAATACGTCTCTCCAAGTTCGGTACTTCAGGGTCAACATGGGACATGATTAGGTAATTCAGATTGAATTTTTTAATTTGAAACTAGCTGGGAAATGGAAAGGTTTACTTGGAGAATGAAATGTTTGGTAAAGTGTTAATGACTCACAAAATGCAACTTAGTATAATTCCACTCTCTGTTTGTTCAATCCAGATCTCTTAGCAGTTTAGAGGTGCCACTTTGTGTATATTTTGGCAATTTCTTCCTTTCCCCCTCATCTGCTTTTTGAGGAACAGAAGACCCCCCACAGCCCAACAAAAAAACCACAACACTCCTCTCTTTCGCCCTGAAGTAGTGGAGAATATACTGGGTCTTGACCGAGAGTCTCTACAATTTAACAAGTATGTATGAAACATTTGCTTCCTCTTTTTAACACTGGAATTTTCACCCTAAAGCTCCGACACTTACGTGTTTAAGACCACTAGTGCTGACTTTCATGCAGGGTTTTACTGCAAATATCTCACGGATATCTATCACTGAGAATCCTGAGGGATCTGGCTGGCATTTCCTTAACCTTTTCATTTTAATGGCTTTGCTTCTTTGGAGGCTTTCAAAAGATTAAAAACTAAGTTAATAGTATCATCCTGAGCATGTTCTGCTTGTACTGTCTTTGGTGACTTTCAATATCAGCTTAGCTCAGGGTTGCACAAAGGTTGGATTGTTAGTGTGAATTCATTGAATACGTGCTTATTTCCATCGGTTTCTCTGCCAATTGTGTCTGTGTACAGAGCTGTCCGACAATCCCTCATTAGTTCCAGAGTGGAACTTGCAAAGGCTAACAAGGGTTTGCATTACAACTGACAGCTGGTACTAGGCTTTAATAGAGAGCACTTTTAGTGAGAGCTGTAAGTTTTGATAATGTTCAATGAAAATGCTCTTAAAGTAAGAGCCGTCCTCAAAGATGAGTACAAGACAACAACAATCTTCTATATGTCTGCCGCTGCTCAGCATGAAGCACAAGATGTTGTCAAAACATGCTGTTGGCAGACATCTAAATAACCAGCAATTGGTATCAGATGTTATTGAAACACTTGGACTGCAGAAGTATTAGAATTAACTGTTTGATTGAGTGACAAACTGAATAACAAGAGTTGCATTTGCAATGTCTCTTTTTCTTTGCGTTTGAAATTACTGTTTTATTCTTGATAAGAGGAACATAACAACTTGGACTTCACAAAGTCTTTTTAGGGAGAGATGGTAAATTCATTGCCTAGAATTTGTTTGTAGTGTCAGCTTTAAGTACCTGCCTGCATCAGATACCCTGACAACTGGTGTAGGTGTTGTGCTAGGGCAGAGGTAGACGTAAACAATGACAAATCCTTCATGGGTCAAGGAGGTGAACTGTTTCACTGTCACGAATCTGTGGGTTCAGTGGTTGTCTACTGTAAGGTTAAAATTTGATGTGATAATTTAGAACAGCTGCTCTTTGACAGAAAGATTCACTTTCAGCAGGGGAAGAAAAAGCCATATGGTTAAAGTTGACACTCTGCCAAGCTTGAGTAACTGTAGAAGTGATACAGGACAGTTCTCTTCAACAACATGGTTGAAGTCATGTATTTTTATTTGCCATTGGTATTTCTAGTCGGTATGCTTTTTTGAATCAACCTTATCCCATGATACTTCCTTTGTAGTTATTTTTGAATGATTTTTTTTATTAATAATGATGATTAAGTGACAGAAAAGGATTTTGAGCTTTAAAAATACAGTTTGTTCATAACCTTGTCCAGGCCCCTGTTTGTGCTGTAACTCACCAAGGTTTCATAGAACAATTGCTCCAAAATGTTCAGCCAAAATGACATGCATCGTTAGAGGGGATGTCCAACACCTGAGTTTATATGCTTTAAGCAGAGTATTTGAGAATTCAGTCACACTGCCTTGATACATACACTTGTGTTCTAGTAAATTGTGCATGTGAATAGCATTAAAATGAATGCAAGTAGTCATTTACTGTGCTCAGCCTAAGCAGTTATGGTCAGTTTACGTGTGAGAGTAAAGTGGTCATCGGGAGCTCAAAATCCTAGGAAGAATTATTTTGTCCTCCAATTTCGAGGAATCATTTTTCCCAACCGTTAGTTGTAGGTAAAAAATACACAAACTCTTTTCTCTTTAATGTGGCAGAGCTTTTTAATGGAAGCAGAATAACCAAAAAAATAACTTTGAAGTAAGCAGCTCTTAGCTCTATGAAATGCCACTAAACAGAGAGCAAAAATCCCTTAACTCTAGCCTTGCATCTGGTTGTTCCCTCTTCTATATGAGAATGGGGCACGAAATTGTTGTTTAGGCAAGAAAAACATTGTCTTGCATTCTCTTGATGGGGGATGGGGGAGGAAGAGAGAAAATCTCTAAGGTGATTATTATAAAGTAGTTAATTGAAATGGTCATCTGTTGCCAAGCTGAAGTAAGAAAAGTTTGGCAAATAAGTCAAATACTAAGCATGTTCTTTGATGTTTTGCAACCTTATACAGAGTTCACTCATACAAGATTTGACCTAACCTTACTCTCTGTAAGAGGTAATTCTAAGCTTTAAGTATGTGTGTATATAATTTTTTTTTACACATTTATTTATCTTTTTTGTTAATAGTACTCTTTAAGATATAATAAATAGAATTGTTCCTTTGTTTTTACAGTAAATGGTATAATGTAGTCATTATTGTTATATGAAGAAATACAAGAAAATTATTTAAGAGTCTATAGTTCCAGTTTAACAAGGCATCTCCAGCTGCCGAAATACGCTGGTTTAGTTACAAAACAACTCGAATTCTCTGAAGCTCTAACAGGATTTAATTTCTTGTTTTGGTAATGCAATCCTAATACTGAGATGACAGGTATGGGCTGTTATTTTAACAAGCTGCTCTTCAAATCTGTTCTAGGAAATTCCAGGTTTTGCTCCCAAAAGAATGCTATGGAAAACTAAAGCAGGGTTGAGGGATTGTGATTTGAAACGAAGTCAAGGTGTGTTAACCATGAACACGAGATCAGTGTTCCAGCTGTAAAACTGGTGTTCATCCTGACAAGACAAAACAGAAAAGATAAAAGTTGGGTAGGAAGCAGGACATGCTAGAGGCTGTTGTTTAGCAATCTCAGTTAACCACAGCTAATGAACCTTCTGTTTCATAAATTAATAGACCATTCGCTAAGCTGCCATTTTTATACAGTGCAAAATGTCTCTGCCTTCTCCAACTGTGAAGATGAGATGTCCAGAGCTTTCGCATGTAGGGTATATAAATATATATTTGTTGACAAGGGATATGGAATTAGAAAGACATATAATTGCTGCTTGTGCATGACATTTAATACGCAGTGACGGTCCTGTTTCTCATACTGTGTGAAGGGATAAACTGGCAGTGAAATTAACAGTAAAAGGGGAATCAGCTTCCATGTCTTTTCTTTACCCACACGAACCACAGCAGATGGTGGAAGAAAGAAAGCTAAAGACTTTATTTAAAGGGTCAGAACAGGAAAGAGAGCAGGAAGAGAGAGAAGAATGGAGGGGAAAAAAGTAACCTGGTAAGTAAAATATACCGATGTAATTGTATAAAAATTCTTACAAAGTAAAAGGCTCCATGAGGAAAGGAAGAATTCTGATCTGAGGTCAGACAGGAGTGTGATTTAATGTTGTCTTAAAAGAAGAAGAGTATTTGTGCAAGTTGGCTCTGTGCTTGGCTGCTAAAAAAGCATTCAAATTTCAGCATGGGGAAAATGTGGTGACTGTTTGAAGTTTGTGTTTGGGTATATGGTAGGTCTTACATGGAAAGGGTCTGCAAGTAGTAATAATATTGTAATAATGTGTTACACTGAGATTTAAAGCTGATCTGAACTACAGTAAAGGGGAACACATCTGTGTTTGAGTGAGCACTGCCTAAATAAAATTGCAGTCTAGAAAATATTTGTTGTTCTCTCAAGAGCCTTCCCCTCAGAGGAGAGAAACAGCATGGAAATGATCTGAGTTTCTTCTGGCCAGTATTTTAAGACTGTTGCCTTGATATTTCTTTACATCACTGAATTTTTGGGAGTTCTGAGTATGTACCTAGCAGCATCACAGAAATTATGGGAGCAGTTTCAAAGCCAGATGCATCTCATCCTGGACTGAGTGAACTCTTGTCACTCTCTTTGTTGATTCAGAGAGCCTGCAGTCCAGTGGACCTTGCCCTGCTCTGCACAGTACCTAGTAGAGGGACATGAGATAATGTGCTTGCCAGTGGTCGTGTATCTGTAGTGTTTCCTTTTGTAAGAATGATTTAGAGGTGTAGTTTATCATCCTCATCCTTTGGGAATAGCTGTTTCGTGCCATGTTTGTAGATAAACAGCTGCTGTGGTCTGGGATGTGATGTGTGTGTAGAGTGGAGCGGTGGCAGGCGAAGTCCTGAGTCCTACTGGTCTCTGACCTCTCTGTCCAGTACCTCATAGCAGTGAAGAAGAGGGTATCAGGTGATGAATCCTTGAGAGAACTGGAAGAATGGGGTAACAGAGGTTTTCAGACTGAGTAGGAGTTAATCCTTGGTTGCCCTCACACTGCAGCCGTGCTGGTGATCCACAGAGCATCTGAAACCTGACTGTGAGACAGATCACATTAGTTCTTAATTGGCATTCTAGTTTTACTGCTGATTCACATCTGCAGTGTGATAACAGCCTGACCCTTTAATTCATAAGCTGTTCCCTGAATAAGTAGATTCTGCCATTTCTCCCAGAAGTTAAATATTAGTCTTTTAATTGAAAAACCCACAAACCCCCTGAAATCCTGTGGTAAAAGCAGGTGTTCAGGCACAAGTCTGTTTAGTATAGAGCTTATTTAAACATGGATTAAGGGCTTCTTTGGAATGGAGTACATTGTTTTTCTGTGCAATCATTACTTTGCAGGACCAGTGTGTTTAAATTACTGCCTTAAAACCCAAGCATGCCATCTCTCCCGAATTCTCTTATAATTAGGGATTATCATATAGTGTGTCAGTTATCCATTTGCTGGGAAGCTTCCTTGTCTGTCTTGCGATTGTAGCAGTCAGTCTGTTACCTCACACTTGCCTGTTAGCATCAGGTCCCAGATGTGCATCCATAGATTGCACGTCTATGAGGTTGAAACAGTCATCTGATCTACCTGTGTTTTCTTGGTTTTTGTATGGCAGGAAAAATACTGCATTCATAAGTAAGACATGTGTAGGTAGTTTCTACTAGTGATAAAATTCCAGGTTATAATTCCCTTAAAAATAAAGCAGAATAAAAAGCATACTGTTTTAAGAAGTTTTCATAAACTATTGTCTATTTGTAACATATGTTACTTTTGTGCTCTGCTTTAAGATGTCCGCTGTTTCTGAGGACTTTTTCACTGTAGTATAGTAATTTGACTTTTGAGTTGTTGTGGTTTTCATTTTTCCCCTGATTAATCATGGCTAGCAATCAGATGTACTTTGAGGATACTGAAGTTCCTTCAAGTTACCTTGGGCACCTTGGAATGTCTTGTCCAGCTCTTGCCTTCTACATTAATCTTTTGGCTAGAATTGCGGTTTGAGGGTAGGAAGGGAATTTTGCCCTGGATCAGCCTGTCACATTGTCCCACCCCCTCTCCAAACACATGTGTACAGTAGCTCATGCATTCATTGTCCTGTAAGATACGTCTGATTTTGTAGGAGTATCTGGAAACTGGGAAAAAGCCCATCTTCACTATTGGTATGAGCTAGGATTTTAGAAGTTCTCTTGGCATCTTAGAGATGAGGTGTTTTGATACAGCTGTGGCTTTAGGTCTTTTATTCCGGATTGTAAATCTGATTTGGGGCATTGCAACTTGTATTGTGGCGCTTGATAATGTGTTTTGTTGACTTTCTGTGCACTATTTGTGTGAATTGAAAATCTGGCTGTATCTAAAGGTTGCTTTAAAAGCAAACTGAAGAACCAATGCATTGTTGCATGCTGCCTCTGTAGCCGATTCAGAGACGCTTACTCTTTTTGGATGAAAGTCATATCCTGCAGTAATTGGAGGTTTCTAGTTGAAGAAATATAAAAGTATTATTATTTCCTTCCTACTTACGAAGTTTGGAGTCAGATGAACTTTACTGTTAGATACTGGAGACTCCTGGATGTAAGCAGAATCACTCATGCCACGTCCCATCAGGAGTTTCCTTTGTGGCAAGCTGAAAACATAAAGAGGTGCGATGCGTGTGATTTTGTGTAAAGTTTGAAAAAGAGAAAGTATTTTATGCAGACAGCTATTGACGGAGGTAAAAAATGTTTTTTAGAGTCCCACTGGCGAGTCATCAAGAATATGCTTGCAAACCTTGCCTAAGTTCTAATAAAATGTTTCCTGCAAAATAAAAGCCTGTTCATTCTGCAAGAGTTCAACTGAAGAGAAACTAGTAAAAATGGCCAGTGGCTCTGTGGCTACTTTTCCCTGAGGAGCTGAGGACGTGTGCGGAGAAGGCATGAGGGGTTATGGTGCACACAGCACGCCTCACCTTCTGCTTCAGGAGCTATTCATAACATCAAAGCATTCATTATTTTTCCTTTGTTGTTGTTGACATAACTTTTTCCTTCACCTTCTCATGCTGCGATGGGCCTGCAGACCTTTGCACAGGCTGCTTTTTTATCCTTGTCTACTGTGTTCCTGGTTTTGTAGGAAAGAGTATGTTGGTAGGGAAAGCCAGCTTTCCCATCTCAAATAGCTGGCAGGCTGTTTGGCTGAGGATTGATGCTCATTGCTGGCTCTCAGTAGGAGTCGGTGGAGCCCGTGACAGAGACAGATGATGGCACGCTGGAGCCTGTCAGCTGAAAGCACAGTGGCCTGAATGAGAAGGAATGCTTTCCTCATCAGAAAAGCTTCTTTTCACCTTCTCTAAAGGTGGGACGTGGGGGAATGGTTGCCTGGTGAGGTATAGTTTTTCTTTCTTCTTTGCGTTTTGCAGATGAAGTTTCTTACTCCATATAGGGATTGCTCCTGCTGCCTCTTGAAATCAGTTGCAAAATTCCCATTGATTTGATGGGAACAAGCCAAGCATTTCCAACAATAAGCAATTCTTGGACAGATGAGAGCATGTGGCTTTTTGATAAAATGCTATTCCTTTTAAACAGCAACATATCCCTCTACAGTTAGGAAAAGCAGTACAATAAATCAGTGAATACATTTATTTTTGTATTTGTGAAATACCTTATAAATTAGACTATGAGAATTACAAAATGAGGAATGCTTGGTTTAGCCAGTTCACGCAGTGAAGATCTTTAGCTCTTTCAGTCATTCAGAACCACTTTGTACTGTAATTGGAGAATGCAAACCAATTGGTCTGCTAATATCATTTAAGTGTTATTCTTTTAGATTCCAGTTGGCTAGCCTCTATAACTAACATCAACATGAACTTCTAAACATTTCAGTAAAGTATGTAACATTTGTGTGATACTAATTTAAGTGCATGTTATGCAGTTAGAAGACAAAAGCAACTGACCATGTGATTTTTCTAATAGAATGAGCCCAACTTTCAAATGCTCAATTCAATAAACAAATATGCAGCTGAAGAGATTCTTTAACTAGGATCTAATCTAAAAGTAGTGTCATACTAAATAAAGCATCAGCTGAGCTTCACCAGCACAAATATTTGCAGCAGTTGTGTATTAGTCAATGTAATTTGGTCCAGCTGAAACTTAGGTTAGAATGTAGATAGCTGTGTACATACTGGTGTTTTCACTAAGCTCATTATTCAGGGACCAGTTCTGCCAGCTTTATGTATACTGGCTGATTGTAAGAAACTTAAGAGGATGCTTGTACGTGAGGAGTTTTAAAACAAAATTGTTTGTTATCAGTTACAGAAAATATCACCGGTTGCCCACGTGTTTGGGGTTCTTTATGCAGAAGAATAACAATAACCTGAAGGCTTTGTTTTTGTGCTTTTGGTTTTGTATTTCTAGAGTCGTCGTGATCACAGTTTCATTATTGCTATGTGCATGAGAAATGCTTCCATTAGCAATACATTGAAGCAGTTTGCAACTGGCATGCTCCTTCCTTATAATTCAGAGATTTGCAGAAATCACTGCATTCACAGGACTGAACTTCTGGCACGCCTGAGGGCTTTGGGTCTGGTCTTCTCATTCAAATAAATCCTTTCAGTGCCTTAAAAGGAAACCTGTCCTTTTCCCCCTATTTTTGTCTTGATATATATATTCTCTCTGTCTTACCTATACATATATCTTTGTATGGATATGTATAAATACATAGCTACATCCCACAAAGATGAGAACGGAAGGTCTGGCCTTTACTTGCTTTGCATGTCTTGAGAGAGTAATTTGTAAAATACAGGACAGGGAGATTTATTTGAAAACATATGGAAGCCATGGGGGTGAAGCCTGAAGAGGCTACTTGTCCCAGCATGGGACGCTCCATCTTAACCCGAACAGGAGCTGCTGGATCAGGCTAGATGACCCCATGCTGGGGCTGGCAGTCTGCATGAACTAGGCTTTGTGACCAGCAGACGTATTTGGCTCGCAGACCGCTGCTGCCACATAATATATTGCCCTGTTAGTGATGCCAAGTAACTAAACTTGCAATAGAGGAATTTCACCTAACGCGAGGTACATTAATAAGCATTACACATTTCATCTAAAAACACATAGTGCTAATGCAAAAAGGAATTGAGTTAATGTGAATTTAACCGTATTGGTGGAGCGAAACAAACTTTGGCGTAAAAAATAATTGCCACTTTTAAATATAGGAGGTCTTTTTTACCGCTCTATTTTAACGGCTTAGCTACCAAGGCGTATGCAGTGAAAAGAGTCAAAACCTGGTGTGGAAATTAACTGTTAGTGTTATTTAACCCCCCTAGCAGCTCTAGTGTCTCTAGCTAGAAAAATGTTTGTTTGCTGGTCTTAATCCGAGCTGTGATTTGGTTGCTTTTTAACAGCTGCTTAAGTCTGGTTTACCCTGAGGAAAGCTCATAATTCATTATAGCTTACAAATAGTAATTCAAACACTGCAGTAAATTATTACAAATGGATGGCTTTTGTTAATGCTTTATAGTGAACATCATCTTAGCTCTGTTCAGAAATGTCAAGCATTTTTTATGAGAGATAAAATGTTCTCTTTTTGTGTTGCAGTCTCTTGCTCACTCTGTTTAATTCTGAAATATGAGTGATTTACCTCAGATGCCAGTCCCTGGTAGATTTGTTGAGCTGAGGTGTTCAGCCTGCAGTGTTGTCCCCTGAGGTGCTGGAGCACTTCTGAGATGGCAGAAGGCATAAAGCTGTCCTATGATCCTCTGAGGACGCAGGTTGCGGGTGAGCCCAGACAATCTCATCCCAAGGACTGCTGATTCCTTTGCATGTGTGAATGGCACTACTTTTCCTATCACAGTGTTGTTGTCCAAGCAAGCTTTATACGGGATTTCATTCTTCTTTGGGGTGCAAATGAAGCCTCTTTCTAATATTTTGTGTGTATGCGTATAGCTGTTGCAGGTTGCTGTGCAGCTGAAGGCAATTGCTCCACCCTATTAGGGATGCTGTGCACTAGTGCTGCGCCTGTTCCACACCTGAATTCCCACCTGGACTTTAGGGTGGATCTCCTGCAAGCTCCTCTGTGACATGCTCTCATAACCTACTTTTTATTTTCTTCCTGCCTTCTAACTTATGTTTATACCCATTTTCCCTCTTCTCTTTCTTTCTTCAGCATCCAGTGATTCCATAGCTCACCCACACTGTGTAGTCTTTCTTGACTGTTGATATGACCTTTTGTTACCACCTGTATTCCCCCAGCTCAGGAATTCAGGAGCTTTTCAGTAAAATCATTGCTTCTAGCATTTGTGGTAAATATACCCCCAGGGGCCTTTCCAGGCGAAAGTAACTCTCCAAGAATAGTCTAAGTTACTACTGTCTCCTCCACCATGTTCTGTTCTTGTTCACAGTGTGTTAAAAACATTACTGTAGTGCAACTTCCATCGGCATTTGGAGAGCAGGTCCTTCCTCATATGGAAACAGCCAGGCTGCTGGTTTTCAGACCAGATTGCACATTGCCTGCTTTGGGATTCACAGGTGCACACGAAAACCACTTCTCAGCTACTGGAGCAATTTTTTCATATGCTGGCTTGCCTCTGTCCAGAGTGCACTGGAGCGCTGTGCTGGGAGGGAAGTATTGAGGACTGTGATGATACCAGTGTGACCCACAGGAAGGGCCAAGCAGCAATCTTGCCATACAGGTGTTGCTAAAGCAAAACCATCTGTTAAGTTCAGAGGACTTGGGGTACATGGCCATTGAAAGAGGAGCGGGCATATTACACCCCAGAAGGTTTGTGAGAGGCTGTGTACCTGTAAAGGCTCAAGTTACCTGAATACATGCTTTCTTTTCTTTCTCTGCTTGGTAAAATTGGCCTCCTATGTAAGGGCCATGAAATTGGGATGGTTGTAAAAAAAATGTTGTTTTTTTTTAGTGAAGGTGTACTAAACGACACCTTTATGTTGTGGAAATACTTTAGCTCTGTTAAATGACAGATTTACTACCCCTGTATCTCATCAAATAGTGTCTTGTCCATATTTCATTATGCTGATGATTGTATTTATGAAGAAGTCTCTTTGTTTAATGATCAATCAGGGAATTTAATTCATTAGTCTAAAAGCATTCCACAGCATAATAAAATATCATCTGCAGTTTACAAATAGAGTATTAAAATTGGAAAGATGAAGTTGCATGGTCACATAAATCTGTCGCACAGTGAGAAACAGAACTCAGTTTTAAGTCTCATCTCTCTCTTGTTTCATGAACTGTGGCCACCTCATCACTGTTTGAGAATGATAAATGCCTCCCATTTATAAGCACATATGCATGTTCTGGTAATACAGTCAACAATGAAGCCTTTCAGTATTAAGCAAAAGTATTCACAAGTGGCCGAGCCTGTGGTCCTTACACAGACAAAGCTCTTGTGGGCTTGAATCGGAATTTTGCTTTGAATGATTACTAGACCAAGCTCATAATGTGTGTTTAAACCTCCTCAGGGGAGGAAAACATCTAGCGTGAAACAAATCAGAAATGGGATTTTCTTTTTTTCCTGTGGAATGACAGAGAATAAATGTAGTATCACTGTGCTTGAGATCATATGAGAAAGCCCTTTCCAGCAGAAGTGAGCTGAATTTTGCTGTTCCTAAAAATGGCTTTCCTTGAGGCCAGTTAATATGTTTAACTTCCATAGTTCATCTGCCAAATGACTTACAGATAAGGTAGTGCTTTTATTTGTACAGTAAGTCATGTGTGAATGTAATGGGTGCTATTCCTAATAAATGTTCTACAATATAAGAAAAGAGTTTAGTGAAGGACCTCACATTTTGTGCTTTTGCAGACACATTAATTGGCCTTTAGCTTCGCAGGTGAAGTTTTAAATCAAAGGTATTCTTTCATAAAGGTCTTTTCCAACCTAAAGGGTTCTCTGCTGCTATGCTTAATTCAACTACTGTGTTCTTCAGGCCACTACACTTGAAAGACACAGAGATGGAAAAATCTGTTGTTGAACACCACCCAAAACACATAGGTTTTACCAGGAAAACATTCTGGAGGTGAAGGTACCTTAGAATTCTTTGATAGCACTAAATGTAAGAAGAAGTGCTTTCATCTCGCCTCCTCCCTCATACACTGGACATCTATATTCCAAGATTAAAAAATCTCTTCCTCTCTCCTAATTGGGGTTCATAGCTGCTTGTAAGAAACCCTGGTGTTTATGTACAAAACATGGTGTTTTCCTTTGAAAATGTAGTCTGTCTTTCAATCCTATAGTCAGTAACCTTTCGTTGTTTGTCTTTAGGTATTTTGTACATAGAAAAATCAGTAATTTAAGAGGAAATGGAATCAAATAAAGTTGAAGTAAAAGGCCATATAACACATACTTACAAGGTCAATATTGAAAAAGGTTAATTCTTATTTCTTTTTCTTTTTTTTTTTTTTTGCTTTCATTACTTGTCATAGCGAATTTGGTGAGGAATTGCTAAGTAGCTAAATGTAAGCATTCTGTGGTGGGCTATGGCGCTTAAATGGGTCCAAGCTCACTGGTCTTTTGTAATCTTGCTCCTCCCAAGAGCGGCTGGCAGCAGTGAGGCCTCTTTGAGTGTCTAAATTTGCTTGTATGTATGCATTTCAGAGCAGTTTGTACCTATCTTGAGTGTTTGCGTCCATATTTACATGCATGTAGCATAATTGGCACAGCTATGGAATGCACTTTCATGCATTTGCACTGGGCTGTTTATAATGGTGGCAGAGCTCAATAATTTTATTGAAATATTGAATGCAGCTGTGAGCAGCCTTTCAGCTCTCTCCTTTCTTATCTGTACAGAAGGATCGTGCCTCATGCATGATAATACGCTGTCATAACAGCTCAATGTTTTTTTCCAGCTGACTGTGCAGGGCTAGTGTATGCATGGAATAGGTTAGAATATCAGAAAGAGTGTTTTAAACGCACTCAAAACCAAGTATTTTTGGAACACCAGACGGTAAGTTTCTAATAACCCTGTTTTTTAGGATGACATTCTTGGATTTGTGTGCTGCAGGATAGGTCATTAAATTGACTTTCTCACAGTCACCCAAATACGTATGCACGTGCACACGTCTTGTCAGTTTTGAGAAGGGATTTCAATCTTGATGGAACAGTATTTTTGAGCAGAAAATTGTTTGGTGAAGGATTTTCCAATCAGTTGTAATCTTACATGTCTGAGTAGCTTTGAAGTGATTCTGGTTTTGGAAAAGAAATGCATTTTTCTGCTTCAAATATTGAATGCTCCTGCTGAAACCATCTCTGTTCAAAGATGGGGGGGGGGGGATATAATTAA
>JANRGW010045882.1:0-29204 GCA_024733675.1 Psilopsiagon aymara | reverse complement strand
GGGAATTCAATCAGGGATAACTTCCCTTTTCTTTAAAGTATCATAGTTTTCAGTTGGTATAATTGGTACCATTAGTAAAGGTTCCCGGCTCAGGAATTCCCTTTACCACAAATAGCTGGAGTCTAGGAAAATACTCAGAGGAAGCATCAAACCATTTGTCTTGTTGCTATACCCTTGTCAAGTATAGACAGTTAGAGAGATGGTTTCCAGTAAGGATAGCAGTCTCTGTGGATGTGGGATCTTACTTGCTAGAGTGCTTTTTGTTGTAGTTCTTACATTAGTAAGGATATGACTATGAAATTTTACCCTAGAAGCAAGTAACCTTACCTGCAGCAAACTGGCATTCAAAATAAGTGAGTGTAAAATGCATATTGATTATAGAAAGGAGTAGCATAGGAGGTCTGTGGGCTCAGTCCCTTTTTTTCTGTTTGAAATTAACTGTTATTTTATGTGTATATTTAATGCATCACATTCAGTGGCATATTTCTTGTGCTATCACTTAGTGGTGCCCAAGATATGAATGTTAAATATTTGGATCAACTCAGGTTTATGGTCTGAGTTCATGGAAATGGCTATTCCTCCATTTTCTCCAGTTGGGTCTAACCAAGGTTTGATTCATACTTCCAACACCATAGATATTGTTTGCTTTCTAAAGTTCCCAACCTACCACCACCACCTTCCGTTTTGTTGATGAGAAGAAGTGGCGTAACTTGTATGAGATTTAATTCTGATGGAACTGAGCCATGCTCCTGTTGTAGAGATGTATTTGATAAATAACTGCTTCATGTTAACAAACCAGCAAAAGGCAAGAAAAAGGTTATCAAGTGAATCTTTATCAAACCTGTCAGTATCTCAAAGATTATTTTCTTTACCCTGGAGCTATGACAGAGAAGTCTGAGGACAGTGAGAGGAACAATTGTGAAGAGCATAGATACTGCTTTCATAGGTATAGGGATGTTAATATGTTATTTTTCATTATGGTGTAAAAGGAGTTTTATTCATTTGAAGAAAAGGTGTAAGACATTAAAAATGGGTTTTCTAGATGATTAAACCTTCAGTGGACAGGAATACCAGACCCAGGCTTACTGAGCTCAGAACTCAGAATGTTTTTTCCTTTTGTACCCTTTCTGAAACAGCATAATTAATCAAGGCAATATTTTTTGCTAATTTCTGTGGCAAGTAATTTGCTTCCTCCTTGTCTCTCAAGTGACAGATTGCTGAAGTTGAACCTGTGATCAGGCACCTCTTTGACAGACAGTTTCCTGTTTCACTGAATGTTTCCCTGGCCTGGTTGGCTTGATTTATAATAGCTGAGGTTAGTGTGAAATGAAAAATTAATTAATTTAAATGAATTTGTAATTAAGCAGACTGGCCTGAGCTGTGGAGGTGTTAATAGGTCTCCTGTTTGTTCCCCCCACAACCAGCTGATCCCTCAGTGTGCAGAACAGCTGCAGAGGCAAAAATGATGTCTGAACATAGACAAAGGGTCAGGGGTATGTCTGCCAGCCGCACTGGGACCAGCTTCCTCCTAAAGCTTCAGGTTAAGGAAGAAAGTGTAACAGCTTGTTAACATAACACATTAGTACAATGGTCAAGAGGGAAGCCTCTGTGAGTAGTTGTTGGTGTTAATCTTTGGTATCTGCTGTTGCCGTTTGGGGTGCAGATGTCTTGATACACTTAAATACTTGATGGGCAATGTCATGGTTTTGAATACTTAGAAACAATACTTGGTTATATGCTGATTTGGAGGGTAGAAACATTTGAAAACAGTAATAGGGTTTTTGAAGTGAATAATTTGGTCCTTACTGTGGCTTGTATAGCGCTTCAGAAGCCTCACCAGGGAAGGTATGTTGATGTAGGTCAGGTAAGTCATTTACACAAGCAGCAGCAGAGATTTGGATGCTATGGAGTAGTCACTTCTATCTCATGCAAGCTACAACCTCTTTCATGGCAAATAAGCTAGAAACAAGTCTAGTTGACAGTAAGAGGACCACTAAATGCTTAGTGATGTGACGTATACAATAGAGGAATATGTCATAAATCTGACATGACTGAATCTGTCTTGTAAAGAAAAAAAAAATCATCTCCTTCACAGCAATCCTTGTACTGCAGGGAGGTAATTTTCTGGAAACTGTTCCTGTCAAATGGAAACATGATGCATGATGCACTAGTTTTTCATCGGCTTCTATTTGCCTTGTGAGGGAAGAAGAAAATGGTAGAAACAGATACCTCAGTGCGTCACTTATCTCAATTCCTTTCTGCAACATACTTATGATGTATTTCAGTGCAAGATGGGCAATCAGACCCCAAATAGCAAGATACAAAGTGTTTCCAACCTCTACTGTAATGGTAGGTTAAATAGGCAAAAAGGATGTGATGCTAGCCTGATAAACATCGCCTTCTTCCCCCTTGTTGTTGATTATACTTTCAGGTCTGATGTTGTACAGCTTCAGACTCTGACTGTCCTACTCTATTCAAGTAAAAAAAGATATCTTGATTTAGGGATTTAGTGAATTTCTCAAGTTTGAGCCTGCCTGGAGATGAATCAGGAGGGATGAATTAATGTGAGACTAATTTGACCAACTGGAAAAGTACAACTTGATTTGAAACAAACCTGTCATTATAACATTTGACCGAATATTGTCTAATTGTTTGACTAAATATTCCCCTGACAAAAAAAATCTACTGGCATTAGTCTGTATCAAGCTACAGATAGGAGGCAATTATGAGTTATGCATAAATGTTTCACTTATGAATTTATCTCTTCAAGGATGGATTTCTATTGACTTTTGCTTCTCCCAGAGGACCATGGTTTAGCTCTCTGTTTTGAATATAATTTCAATCGATCTGTTTGGGGACTCAGTTCATCCCTAATAGCTCAGAGTCATCTAGTGCATTTCTGATCTAAATTGAAGTGGAAAGAGTAGGTCTAACTCATGGGGATGCTAATCTTTCATTATTGGTTCTGTGACTTGTAGGAATACAATCATGCCTCTATCTGATTTGCTTTGAAGGTCACTTTAATTCTTTGAAGGCTCAGGAGAAAAATGTGCATTAATAAGTATCTCTCCCATCTTCACGCTTTACTGCTTTTGTTTATTTATTTAAAAATCTGGACAGAGCAGGAAAAACAGGAACAGTCACATACAGCATCCCTTTGGAAACACCTTAATTGATAAAAAAACCTCTGTGTGTGTGAGTGTGCATATATACATGGTTATATGTATGCACATATAACTTTCTCTAAAGCTGTTGTGAGGTTTCCTTCCTGTTGGAGCAGAGTTGGTTGAAAAGATGTTTTACTTTGTCTGGAATTGTTATATGAAAACCAGAAAGACTTATAAAAATGTCAGTATGAGGTCTTTTCTAGCATGTTATACCATAAATGCTAAATGTAGTAAAGCATGGTAAATACACATTTGCACAATTGAGATTTTACCTTGAGCTGAATATTCAATCAGCAGCAGATACTCAGATTGAGGCACCAGTATGTGAGATGTGAGATGCCTAAAAATAAAGATGAATGGCTTCAGTTTTTCCCTGTGAGTGGGTTTCAGTTTGATGATTGACCCAAGACTGACGCTTAGTTTGTTTAAATGTTGCATTTGAATTTGTCCGAGCGGAATTGATGCATCCTCAGCCGTCAGCTTAGTGAAGTATAGAAAAGCAACCCAGCTGGGCTAGGAGTGTCATTTGGGATGGTTGCGTGACATAGAGCAATTGATCTGTGCTGCTTCTAGAGAGACGTTTGGTGAAGAGAACCACAAATGGTAGCTTTCCCAGTTTCTGCCTGCTTATCACAGTCATAAGGAAATATATTTACTAAACTTAAATAAAAATGAAAAATAAGAGCAGCAGTGCACAAATAGGGCATTCATAAAAGCCCCATATGGATTTATCCCAGTAAGTAACTGTCACAGGTTTAATAGAGTGGCTTACAAGTCTATGGAGATGAGGGTTTGTGCTTGAAATGTCAACATATGGTATTATTTAAATGTAAAAGCACGTATCTTTGACCTACTTTGAGATATATAGATTATGTTGTTTTCTGGTAGAGCAATATTTTTGCTATTAATGAAAATGACAGTTATAATCTTATTTATTTTGGCACTCAGTGTGCTTTTAGCAGTTAGATACCTTATAAACAAGGGGAGACAGATGGGTTGCTTCCTTGAACACCTTGCATCCTAGAGTTTTTTACCAGCCCAGCATGCCTGGAAATCCTGCAACAGCAACAATTACTGGGATTCAGCTTTTCTTTCATTTATTTTTCAGCTCCTGATTATTATTTTTCCCCTTTGGAAAAGCAGGCATCTATAAAGTGAATTTCAGCTTGGCTGTGGGCTTCCTTTTAAGTTGCTTTTGCAGAGTGCCCTAGAAGTGGCTCAGGAACTATAGGTTGAAAAGCAACTCCTAAAATACCTACCTGTTTCTCGTTTAGACCCTTGTTTGTGTAAGTCTGATAGCTGACGTTGAGATTGTGATACCCTTAGATTTTGAATGTATGTTTATCACATGTTCCTAAGAACAGAAATTTGTTATATTTTAAATATAGTGCGGTAGGCAGTGACAAGAATTTAAATAACCAGTATTTTTGCAAGAGTGAAGAAAGCTGCCCAATCTGATTGTATAGCATTGACATATGGATGAGATTTCCAGGATAATCACAATCGTTTGGGTATTTCTTCCCACAAAGCATGCTTCAGATGTCACATTGAAAAGAAGATTGAACCAAGCCATGAGATTACAGCTCTGTGTTCACTAACTGTAGGGCACGGACTTCTTCATGTCTTATTGCATTTCTAGAATACTCTGAACATAAAAAGAATGTATTTAAAATGATCCTGACCATAATATTTTGCATAAATCTCCTCTCAAATTCATCTGGTTTAAAGAAAAGTAGGAGTCTGTTGGGGGGGGGGGGGGGTTCATCCTGCTTCAATACTGTTCCCAGGTGTCATTCAGTTATTCCCGGCGATAATGAAAGATTTATGCATTGACAAGTGTGGAGGTGAAACAGTGGTTAAAGCAGCGCTGCAAATGATACTCCTGATCCCAGCAGGAGTTGCTGGCATGCTTCATTTTTTGGAAGATTTTGCAAAGTTTCCCCTTGTGAATAACCGTAAATTATTTTCTGGAGCCTTTTCTTGTGGAAGCCAATGTCACCACTTCTGGCCTAGAGATTCCTGAGGTGCATAGTAGAAGTTAATCCAGTACATTCATGCTCAGTGGATCTAAAAGGCTTTTAGTATATGAAAAAGAAAGAGGATTTTCAGGCTTATGAAATAAGAACAATTACTGTCACTTAATAGTTGGAATGCTTCTTACTCCTTTCACCCACCACTTTCTTTAGCAAAGAAGGGAATTAGAAAAAAGCGCTATCTAAATAAAGAGGGGCAGGGTTGGGGGGAAACCCCAAACTTTTAAGGACTCAGAGTAAGCCAGTTTGCTGTGATCGTGCTTTAACTGCAGTTAGTCTCTTGAGAGCTGAAACATGGATTGAAATCATCAAAAAGAGAATGTGTGTCAGAAATGACCCTGTGTATAATGGAGAGAGATTGGGTCCTGGTTTCATGGTACATTAAAAATAAAGGCCAGTTTCAGGTCTCACACAGAAAGAAAAGAGGAGAGGTTTTTGGGGAGATTACAGAGTCAAGCAGTGATGTTATAAATAAGTGCTTGCCTTGACTGGTAGAGCACGGGCTCCATTTCCAAATATTTGTGGGTTTGAAGGAGCTTCAAAAGCCCTGGCTGATGGCAAGGAGATTCTCAGAAGAAACAAACCCCATAAGGTGCAAATCATCAAAGTTTGGTTTGTCTGCTTAGGAAATGAGGGTATGTTGGCTGTATTTAAGGAATAGTTGAATTTCAGCTCTTCTTTCCAGCAGCCTTTAAAAACTAAACCCCATCTTCTGACACTGCATTTCAGCTGTTTCAAAGACAAGAGTCGTTAGAGAGAGCCTGCATGTAGTGTATGTACCTTGTTTGGTTTTAACAGCGGGGGAAATTGAATTTATGATAATCTAAACTGCACAGGTCAGTTCATCTGCAGATTACATTGTCAAAAAAAAGAGTAAATCTATCTCACTGTATGCAATCTGAAATCATGGACTTGGGGCTTAAAGATTTTCAGGTTCTGAAGTGGAAAGCTTGTAAGCTTGAAGGGCTGGGTATCTGTATTTCAAACATTTCATTAGCAAATGGTGAAGATCCTATGGGCTCATGGATTCCCCTCCCCATCCTCTTACAGGCTGATAGTGGCTATGTTATCATTGCCACTCCACTAAGCTCTCAAAATGTGCTTTTCTATATAATATACTTACAATCAAAGGCACACTAGCGTATATCAGTTTGCAGGTTTAGGGCTAGGCATCTTCAGACCTAGATTTAAAAGTTTTACAAGGGATTTGAGTGAAACAAGCCCATGAAGGAAGGTTCAGATGCACTGCGGATATCTTTGATGTATTTTGTACATTTTATTGGGAGTAAGATACTTTTTTTTCGCCTGTCACTGGCTTGTACACAAAAATGTATACGTAGCACTTTTCTGGATCCAAAATGGAAATAAGACCAAGAGATAGATCAGTCAATGTATATGTGGTGTTCTGTCAGTCTGTCTGGGGGAAATTACTGGTCCAGACCTAATTTACTGTTAACTCTTTCTCCTTTGGAGGTTTCAAGGGCACAGAGGAAGGCATGGCTTATTTTGACAGGAAGTAGACCAGTCTCCATTCACAAATGGAGGTGCTTAGTTTGGGAGATGTAACATCCTAAGAGGAGTGAAGAGAAGAGGCCTTTTCCTAACACTATAGGAACTGGTCTGTTAACCTACTGTCAGTCAACCTAATGTTGTCATCTTTTCTATCTGGATTTTGATTTGTTTTATACAAATTTTATCCTGTGTGGCTTAAAGGAAGAGTTGGTAGACACAGCAAGTTCTTGTTTAGTTTTGCAATGAGGATGAAGCATGCCTCCTTGAGAGCTCTCTTGTTATTCTTCAGGTCAAACTCCCATACAGTCCCTCAGATTCACGGACTGTAAGTTTCCCCAATATCTGTGCAAGTCTGTCCCCTTGATCAGAGGAAAATTAACCTCAGGCTGTAATGCAAGGGAAAATGAGGTGGATACTAACTTCTTTTACACTCGTATACTTCAGTTTACCTGCTTGTTTTCATGCTTTCTTAGAGTTAGATTCAGAAGACTGGTGTGCAGGGTTAAAAAGGAAAGGAGACAAAGACCAACGTAGGAAATCACACAAGCAAGGGAGTGAAGAAGTGGAATGAGACTCATGGGCAACTATTAACTGGGAAAATCGCTGTTAAGTCCAGGCAGAATTAACAGATCCAGGTCAGCGCTAATGGGTTTTTTCCCCACAGTTGGAATGAAAATTGTCCCAACCATTAAAAACGCTTATCTTTGGCTAAAACCAGGACCTGGGCACGTGTTGCTGGACATGGAAGAATGTGTCTGTGCAGTCTTTGTCTTCTGGTGTGATCAAATAATACAAGCTCAACAGAGCTTGCCAAAAATGTGGGACATACGTAGTTGTTTGCTCTTTTGCCTCACTTTACAGTTTCTCTATTATACCTTTGGGGGAGGGAAAGGTGCCTGTCTCAAGAAAGGCAGGGTAACTTTGGCAGCAAACACATATTGCAAATAAGGGTTTTTTCAGTATTGTTATTTTTTTGCCAATATTTGCATATATCATTTGCAATATTATTATTTGCAGGTATTATTGCAAAAATACTTTTTGCAGTTTGGAGCATGAATAGTGCAGAAATGAAGCAGGTGAAGTATGATGATTACTGACCTTGTAATTTGTCAAACTCACCATGCATAACGTTGTTGCACTGCTTCACTACCTTATGATATATTCTGTTTAGCTCAGATACTGAGATCCGTCTACTCAACCTTTAAAGTCCTTCAAGAGTAGTTGACCTTTAAAAAAGTATTTAAAACAAAATGCCAAAGAAGAGTTTTCCCAAGTAAAACTCTTCCCTATGTCCTTTTCCTCAGATATTATTCATGCCTTAGACACATTTCATGCTCTCTTGCTGTTACAATACAGTCAGGCTGACTGGTAGAAACTGAGAAAAAGGAAGCAAAAAAACCCCCCTCTAGACCCCCTGACTGTTCTTTCTGTTTGCTAACTAAATTGTAAATGGAACTGAGTAAAACATGTAGCAGAAAATTAGTAGAAAGCAAACTGGATCAGTGGGAAAAAGTAACCTTATCCTCAGAAAGCCGAATTCTGAAAGACACAAAAAATGTCTCAAGGTCTCCAGAAGTAATTTAAGGAGCTGGTGAGCAACGTTATTGTTTGCTTTGTAAATTAATTCAGTCGCCTGTCTGCTGGTGTGGGAGCTTGAGTTTTGGGTAGGCAGTTTGCTATATATTCACTGTGAGCATGTAATTAATTATCTGAGGTTATTTTATGCAGTGGATAAATCAGACATTACTGGGCCAGCAAACAGGAAAGAAATATGTTGTAGGAAACAATCATACTGGCCAAACAGGGAAGGATGGAGGAGAGGCAAAGGCACGGGCTGGGTGACCTAGGTCTTTTCCCTCTCCGGCATCTATGAAATAGGCTTACTGGTGCCTTGGGATATTCTCATTAAAAAAAAGAGGAGTCAGCAAATACTCCATGAGCAACCATAATGCAATTTCTGCTGGGAAATTGAAGAGGAGAGTGATAGAAGGAGAAATAAGTGTCAAGAACTGCTGGGCTCAGACCTTGGTGCACCAGTCACAGGGAAGGTATCAATTAGACAGTGTTATTGGTTAAATTCAAAATGCTTTCAACAGTTTCCATGCCAAATAGCAGGAAAATACACTGTGCTTGTAATATGGTGTCACCACCTGAAGATCTGCTTTTTGATTGACATTTGTGTTTAGCAAGAATATCCTGTTCTGTTTGGCTCTGCCCATTTTTAGCAGGGTTGATTTGTCTTTTTTGCAGCTTCTGTGAAACTCTTCTTGAACCTTACATGAGGCTTATGTACTTTTTTCAGCTTCTTAGATCTGACCTGTGATATGGGTCTTTACCCATATTTGATTAGAGAATGGTCTGAATAGGTCACCCTGAGAAAGAAAAGCAGGTACCCTGCCATGTTGGGGTACTGTCCTTTCTCTTGCCTCATGTGCACCTTCCTTCTGTCTGCCTCCCTGCTCTGGGGCACAGGGCCCTGGGCATCATCTCCTTCCATCCCACTGGGGTTGTGTGGCTGCAGGGAGCGGCAAGCCATCCAAAGGCAGCCTCTAGGCTATCTGTCAGACTATGGCACCTGCAGATAAAGGAGAAGGGGCAGGTCTTGGGACTATCCTGTTCACCAGTGCTCTGTGTTTTCCCTAAGTGCCAAATCTAGAAGCTCTCTGGACTCCAGCTGGTTTCTTTTTACTGATAAACCAAATTGCCCAAAGCTTCATCTGTCAGTAATGTGAAAAATCAAAGTGTTTGGGTGTCACTGCTCACACACATTGATTCTTGACCTCTTTTGCACTTCTCCATTGTTGGTGGTTATACAGAAGCACTGGCATGAAAGTAGGGCATAATTCTGCTATGAAGTCATTTCTTATACTAGTTTCATGATCTTTTCATAAAACTGGTCCAAATCCTTGAATAAAACCCCAAACCAGGTTGCAGAAAAATCTCTGATGGCATGAAAGTTATGTGGTCTGCATTTTGACAGAACCATTTCATGCAGCCGTATTTCTAACAGCTCATCAGGGCTAAGCACAGATCCTTGAAAGATCAGCTTTCCTCTTTGTTAAATCAGGTAAGGAATGTTCCTCAGAGGGTTTTATTTATTTTAGCGTGCTAAGAACTTTCTAAAGAAGCACTGTGAAGCATTTATTTTGGTTATGTGCATTCATAGAGACTGTGTTTAGACATTTTAGTATTTTCCCAAACAAAGTGAAGCTATGAAGATGATTCAAAACCAGGCCAGCATGCTTGTAGCATTAGGCATTCACTTTCACTTGCTGCAGAGTAATTCTAATGATTAAAAAAGAAAAAAGCAGAAATCCATCGTAAAAACTTGTAATGATAAATTTAGAAAAGTTTAAGCTAAAGATGAAAGAAGACCTACTGATGCTTTCTCTTTTAGTGTTGGTTGCTCCCTGCAGGACAGGGTTTTTTTGTGCTTTGCTTGATCCTATCTTAAATAGATCCAAAGTGGTAGATTCCATTGTTTCTTTTGAGAAGTTATTCTGGGGTCTAAGAGATGTCAGTCTCTTATACGTATTTCTTTTTCCTGGAACTCATTAAATCTTTTCCCTGTAGTTTCAACCCCTTTTGCTTCCATTTGATACAATCTTTCTCATTTCTGTTCTTCTGGTGTCTGATATTCTTTAGATACATTAGATACATACTGAGCCTCTCGCATTGTAATAAAGCAGAGTGGGAGGAAAATGTGAGATGGCAAACTTTTTTTACATGACGTGGATGGTCAGATCTTGGCATGATCAACGGGTTTGTTTCATGGCAGCGTTTCCACGTGTTGTTAGTCGTCTGCTGGCTTTATCATTCCTCTTCTTCCTTGGTACTTATTTTGTTAGGATTGCTCCTTTTGTTTTAGCTTTCAGGGTCTGGGGAGTCAGTATAGTGATAGTAGGGAAGGCTGGAGGAAGGCCATAGAAATAAGATGCTTGTCACTCTAAGAAGGTGCTTGAGTGTCATGAGTAATACAGCTGGCAGTAGTTCAAAGTATGGGATACTGAATCAAACACATTTGCCTTGCGCCTTAGGCAAGCCCTCATTTTCTAATTGTCAGGTTTTCAATGTGACTATAAGTAAAGAGAATTCTGCTTTCACATGTCCTAACAAAACTGTTCAGAGGATTCAGAGGAGAAATTGTTTTAGTAAGTTATTGATAAGAGTGGTTCTTCTCTAAGGGTGATGTTTCATTGCTGTTGTCCATGTTGCTCCCTTCCCTGTTTGTTGTCTGACCATTGTCAGTTTCTGTGTTCTGTGGCCTTGCCCACCTTTTGCCACCTATATGATGTTTTGTTGGAGCATCCTTTGACATTGTGTCTTAATAACTGTTGCTCCTCAGACGGAGTGTTTTCACCCATTGACCGTTTTCTTTCCTCTTCCAGTGAGTGCACTGTGTTCATGTGGAATTCGTATGGCTGAGACTGTAATGGGGCAGGTTTAAAGCAGGAGATTGTCCTCCCAACTTCAAGTGAAACTAGGGCTTTGAAAAAATGCCAGCTTTTCTGTCAGCAGGATCGCTGGAGTTCTGGAAGGAGAACACCTGAATCCCTTCCCACTGCTGGTATTTATTGGGCTGAGTCAGAAAAATCACTGCCAAAACCTGTTGCCTCTCACTCCAGGAATGGCAAGGAATTATGCATTTTTGCTTGTGCTGAAGTGCTAATAGCCAAGCTGCTGTTCAGAAGAAAAGTGCTTTATTATCAAAGGTTTGATCAACTCTACAAAGTTCCATTCCCATATTCTCCAGATGGTTTTGGTGATTTCTTTATTTTTTGGCCTGAATATTCCATCTCTAAAAAGGAGCAATGTCTCCTAATCTGGGGAATGCATGGTGATGACTTTTTTGCTGATAACCCGGCTAGCATGATTGGCTCACGTAAGTGTAAAAAAACAGAAGGAGCTCCATCAGCTCTTTTTTTTCCTGTACAAGTATTTAAATGTTAGGCATATGCCTCAGTTTATAATGACTGAGAGAACAGAGGAAATCTGAGCAATGTTCCTGGGCCTTGAATTCAGGAGGCGAAATGTTATTTACAGGTGTCCCCTTTAATTTGAGCAAGTAATGTTCTCCTGCATGAATAGGTATCTTCTAACCTGACATTTTCCAAAAGGGATCGACGAAACTTATGAATAGCTGGTACTGTGGCTATCGATGAGTATTAGCTTGGTGATGTTTTCGTTGTTCACAAAGCCATGTCTTCTCTTTCTGAAAATACCGACTGCTTTCTGCCTTCACAAGGGGAGTTTAGAATAAATTACAAGGGTGCTTCTTTGGAAACATGATGTCCTGAAGTGCTAAAGATTTTACAGTCATTTGTAATAAATAATGAAAGCTTGGCTCCCTCCAAGGTTTTAGGAAAATCCTTCTTGGATTGAGAAGAAAAAGTGTTTCCTATCATAAATAAAAGAAACACAGCTTCTTTACTGGTTTTGTCAACAATGTTTATAGAGCAATACTTGAAATTGATAAGTGAATACGGAATGAAATAGAAATATGACAATTGCTCCAGGTAGCTTTAGTCTTTGACAGTGATGCTTGCATGGAACCACATAAACTACTATTTGAAGTCCCAACAGGGCTTCCAAAGGCCTGATAGGATACTTTCACTGTTAAGACTAGGAGTAGTGTAAATGGTTTATCGTCTTACATGTCACCACATAAAAATTCTCTTGAGAACCACTGGACATGAGGGTGAAATGTCTTTTTTCTCGAGGTATTGTTTATCACAAGCTATAGATTACTTGGTAAGCAATACAAGTTATAGATAACTTGAGAAGCTCAGCAAGAATACAAAGTCTTAATTCATCCCTAATTTAGAGAGGATTAAATGTAGCATTAGAAATTTGCTCTAGTACATCTCTTAGAGCACTGTACTGTACTTGGGTAACTGCCATTGGCAGATTCTTACTGTTTCGGGAAAAACAGATTTGAGTCACTAGAAAGGATAGGAAAAGGTTTTCTGATAATCTCACATGTTTGCTTATCTATCATACATTTACAGTTTCCTTATACATAGTTGATTTTGGTGCAGGTTCGGTTTGTACCTCACAAACCAAGGCAGGGTAATCTTCTTACTTTACAAAATTTAATGGGAGGATGAATGCACTCAGAGGCTGACCCTCTTGTTTCTTAATGCAAGGTGTCTTATTCCAGTTAGTGTTTTGCTAAACTAGTGCTGGAAAAGTTGTGTCTGGAATAAACCTTTGCTGCTTTGTCAGCAGGGCTGTGAGTTGACTGCCATAAATTTCTATCTGCTGATCCAAAGTTGCTTCTGCAATTTGGCTACCTTTGTCTAAGTTACAAGTTCCTAAGAACAGGGTTTTATGATGGCAATGCCGACACAACCTGACCTATAGCAACGAAAATACTGTGCCATTTGAAAGGCTTTTTAATAAGTTCCAACTGAGTTCTCAATCTAAGGAAAGGGCCATGTGCCATGCTGAGACTTTGCATCCAGCTGTTGTGGATTATTGACTGTTCTACCTGCCAAGCTGGTACTTACAGGCAGGGCAAAAGGTGACTGAATGGAAGAGATTTCTTAAATGGTTGCTCTCCTGCTTGTGAGGAGAATAGTGGTGTACGTCCTTTATGCCACGTGCCTAATTAATGCCTGAATAATAAATACATGAAAATCTCCTCTATTATGATAGAGCAGATTCAGATGGTCATATTAAAAAACACAGAAGCTGAGAGCAGCAGTGAATAGCAGAGAGCTAGTTTAACTACTTAGATGTTTTTAAAAGAAGCCTTATAAAGTTAAGTAAGAAAGTGAGTTTTACTGAGCTTTCTGAATTTAGTAGGAAGATTTATGAGAATAAAGTAAATGGTGCTCTCAGGAAGCCAAAGTTCCCATAGAATGCAGGAAATCACTTTTTTCTGTAACACTAAAGAGGGTGTTCTGCATTAAAAGACGTATCTGTGAGTCACTGATGTTCTGAGGGAGTGCAGCTGTGATACTAATCCAGGCCATTGTAATATTACTCCCCTTTAAAAAAGTAAAATAACCAAAGATGGATTTATGTATGTCTGGCCAATATCTTAAACTGAAGATTCAACCTAGACAATTCATCTGTAATCTTTAAATAATTCTCCCACCTGCTTTCCTCACAGTGCAGTGCTTCCAAATAAGGGTTAGAGCTTGCTTCCAACAGGAATATTTCAAAAGCCTTGTTCTTCTGTTCTGCCATCTGACAGCTCTTTGTTTCTTTCCTTTGTACTAAAACACAGTATTTGGTCTGAGAAATTTATTTTGTCAAACAGTTACTGTTTGATTTTTTCCTTGGTGCACTTGATGTTGTTGCAGTTGACAGCCACATTCTGTCCCTGATGTCTGACGAAGCGCAAGCACTCCAAGTGAAATGGAAACTCTGATTTAAGATGTTATTTCAAGCTTGCTTTCAGAGTTGCTGTTTCATTTGCAAAATGTGAACATAGATTGGTACAGAAACTCCAGAAGATCATGTTTTGACTAAAGCCATAGCAGTAGCTTTTTCTCTTTATGTGCTTTCTCTGTTTACATTTAGTGAGTATCACATTAAAGGATTAAACGTGTAGCTTTTAATGCAGTTATATTTTTCAACTTGTCCTCCTATGTAATGACCTTTCTTTCCTTAAAATGTAGATTGGAATCTGTTGAGCAGCATGAAATCAACAGGCTTGGCAGCTGAGAGTCATCTCTTCCTGGCAAGACCAGGCCCTTGTGTTTGAAGAGAAGTCCTAATATGGATTTTCTAGCCAAGGCAATCTTGTCATTGAATGGAAGGCTCAAAATTGAAATAATCCCTTAAGAAAGTAGATAGATAAAAGTCAGGGGATGATTTCTTGAGCTGTGATCTTGAGCTGTGTTTAATTCCAGAAAATTTTGAAAAGAATATTTTACACTAAAAAAAAAAAATCAGACTTTTGAAAGTTTCGCTTAGTCAAGCAACTTATTCTTTTATTTTACAAGATAAGGAATTAAATGTCTTAAAACTAGGCAGACACACTGTATGTAGCATAGGCAGAGATGGGTATCCGTAGCGTTAGCAGAAAGGACAGGATGAGCTGTCTAGAGTGGCAATTAACCCATCACATGTAACCTAGTATTTGTCTGGGTTATGGTATTATCCATAATAGTAAGGTTCTGATTAGGTGGTGATATAAAGAGTAGTTGATGAAATAAGAATATGAGCCAACATTTGTTAAAGTGACTGTTTGTGTTAATGTGCTTGCCAGGGGAATGAAACCATGACTGCAATTGAGTCTTGGAAAGTATTGATGGCAAATAGTTGCAATTCAAATTATCACCTTCTAACTCTGCTTAGATTTTAGAGGCATTTCCACAAACCTTTTAGATTTTCAAATGAGACTTTGTACTGTCAGTGTTGAGATGCCAGCTTTAACACTTTCTTACCACTTCATATTTCACTATGGATCTTTATTTTCTCACGTTCTAGAGAGCTCTTGAATTTTCTTCCTTTAACAAAATTTCGGTCCTGTTTACCTTGATTTCCAGTTGTGTAAGACCAGAAGTTGAATGCATCTTTAGTTCATCTATATTGAATCCTGATTTGCAGTAACAACATGATAGAAGATGAGAGTTTTTAAGCAGTAAGGGGTTTAAAAATTTTCTTGATCTATTCTAACTAAGCCCTAAATTAGCAGGATTAACACAATCGGATCTGTGTTTTACCTGGTAAAGACCCTCTAGGGGATAAAATGGCAGACAAGAGGGAAAAAGGCATTCATCTAAAATAGCATTTACGTATGTGCCTCGCTCCATGGAATAGAGGTAGGTGCTTAAATTAAAATACACTTAAAACACACTTCCTGAATCAGATCCATAGAGGGCAAGACATCCTGGAGTACATGCAGTAAAGACTGAAAAATAAGGAGACAATGAAGTCAGGTAAGGAAAGGGAACAGAATTCAGAATCTTTATAAAGTATGAATAGTGCCAGTTATAGAAAGAACAGCCGGTCATGCCAGTTCATATTTTCAAAGCTCTGATCTAATTTCGGGGCATTACATTTCCATCTGTCTCTTTCTAATGCGGAAGAAAGTGACTTGTCATTGAAAAACAGTTTGGAGTTGAGGGGAAGGTGCAAACCTGAACTGTAAATCTGAACACAAATTGAAGAGATGCGCATCATCTTTATCAATACAATTGATAGGCAAACGGTGCAGTTTCTCAGCTCAGCTTACAAAGTTTGTAGTCTTTATAAGAAGAGTGGCAGCATCTTGCTTTACTAAGTAGCTCGTCATGCTTCATTGTAAAAAAAAACCCCAAACATTCACAGGTTCTATTTGTCTTTGCTTTTGAAAGCTTTGCAATGGGTTTGTACTTTTACAGTTTGTCTTTGAAATAGCACCTTTTTAATTCCCCTGAAACCTTTTAAAATGGACTTTGGTAGCTTTGCCGCTGAATGAAGATTACCCTGAAGACAGATTTATGATAACTTTGCTTGGTCACCTTTCACTTTTTGAAGATGTATTGCTAATCCCAAGCACACTGGAGCATGATTCAAGGCATATTACTTGATTTTATTCCAGTGCTCTGCTGGTTCCTTATCAGTATCCAGGTACGTGATATCTCTTGAATAAAGGCGGCAGCAAGCATGTGGTTAGCTCTGTAGGTGGTTTCAGGTTGAAGAAGCTGCCTTCTTTCAGGTGGGAAATCAACCTGTCAGGCTGAGTTATGGAAACATGATTAGTTTACTGAGTTCATTAAATGAAAACTTTTGCAGCTCTGGGTTCCCATAGCTCACTGTGTTTGTTACAGTGAAACAATCCAGTTTTTCATTCACTGAGTGGAATACCATGTGTAGACCCAGCGGGAGGACATTCCAGATTCCCCGTTGATTTCCTCTACCAGAAAGTTCTGTGATCTACTTGGTGTCACATATAGTATGTGTATTGGCAGTTCTCTTTTGTCTTGCTTTCTTGCCGTTGAGTATGTGCTCAAACTAGCATTCAGAGAAAATATGGAAGACCAGCATGTAACAGAATCTCTCAATCAGACTATTAAAGTTGCCTTAAAATAGTTTGCTCAGTATAGAATATGCGTATTGGTGCCCACTTAGATATGAGGCATTTGCAGTTAAAAAGGGTTTTGTCCCTGCAAGAAATCTTTAACATAGAATATGGCGCAAAATGTGATAAAGATGCATCTCTGTAGATGCAGGTGTTGCCACCCTTCGCTATTTTGAGCAGCTAAGGTTAGGCATGGTAATAAATATCACTTACTCTCAGCAAGGAGCTGACATTTGGTTCCTGTTTACTTTTAACGTAAGTTCAGTGCTATTTGCTGCCTCTTTCATGTGCGTATTTGTGAGAGCATGGTCTGGGAAGTAATTCCTCTCAGAAGTTCATGTGCAGTTTTCATATTTTCCAGTTTTTCATCAGCAGTAGTATTGAAAATAACACCAAAGAAACAAACTCTTTATGCAGTCTTTCAAGGGCACTTTCAAGATGTTTCTCTGACACTGATATCCATTAGAAGTGACTTGTCTTCATTCCATTTTGTATCTCTTCAAAATCATCCCTTAAAAGGTTTACAAAGAGGGCAGAGTGCTTTCCATTGTTATATATCTATATGTTTGTAGCCAGAAGGAGTGGCCTTCTTCCTAATGAAAGGTATCATCTTCAGTTAAGCTGAAAGTGACCATTTCTGACTTAAAAGCAAACTGCTATCACTCAGGTATAGATTCTTCTTTGCACAGTAAGTAAGCTTAAAAGGTTGTGCAGTCCTGGCTAAGACAGAGCTGCACTCTGCTTGTCTTCCAGGGAGAAGATGGAAAAGGTCAAGGAGGTACAATTGCTGTACCATAATGTTTACAGATAAAGTACCAGATAACACCAAGTTTATAAAAGAAACATCATTAATTAATTTTATACCTTCCTTATAAGCAGCTGTCTGTAGATAATTGTTTAAGGACTTAAAGATTTGTTTCATAAATGCCTAGGGTAAATGGAGCTGAAAATTCAGAGAAATGGCTCAGTTTGCTCCACATTCAGTGAAATAACCAGGTGTGTGTCATGGTTTAACCATGGTTTATCCTTCTGGATAACTCCCCCCAGTTTCTACACTGGGCATGACGCTATGTGGTATGGATTACCCCTTTGCCTAGTTTGGGTCAGGTGTCCTATCTCTGCTTCCTCCCAGCTTCTTGTGCCCCTCCTCACTGGCAGAGCATGGGAAGCTGACATGTCCTGGGTGAGGTTAAGTGCTACTGAGCAACAGCTAAACAGTGTGTTATTGGCATTGTTCTCACACGAAAGGTGAAACAGCACTGCATCTCCTACTAGAAAGGAGAAAAATAATAGTTACAATTGAACCCAGGACAGTGCGTCAGATAGTTGTATGTATAGTGATCTTGACTAAGTGACGTCCCACTGTTTCTTAAATGAGGGAATACATCTTGAGTCTAGCCCCTTTCAAATCAACATGAGTTTCTTGATGATACTGCTGATTTGAAGAGTAAATTATGTTTCTACTTTATTCTTATGTTTGAGAATTAAAAAATGAATTCTTGTATTCCTTAAGGAAAACTTTTTTTCCCTCCTCGGTAGGTATTTTGTGAAGTTAATAAAACCCCCAAAAGCTAATAAGACAAGAACTACAAACCTAGATATCTGTACCTATTGTGATCTATCCCTTGAGAAGTACAGGACAGACTAAAAAAATCTTAAGGGTATCTATGGTGTTTACCTAAGCTAAATGCATGAAGTAGAATTAAGTGCATCACTTTTACTCACGTTATTCATTATTCAGTCTCTGGGAACCCTCTAGAATTCTTTCAGTGTAACATTGTATTTCACACAAGTGTTGTTAAGTTGTTCCTCAGAAATTGAGATAAATAGGTCTGGAAAGTAGGGGCGGTTTTGCACAGACCAAGGGTAAGTGCTGCATTAGACAGTGTGTCTGCATCCTCATGACAGCCGTGTAGGGAGAGCTTCTCAGATTTAATACTAGATCAATATGAAGGCTGCTAGGGTCTGGTGAAGCAAACTAGGGACACAATGTCGTCTTATCAGTGCTGCCTGTTGTACAGCTCATACGAGTCAAAGCACTTCAGCGGCGACAAGTGATGTTTCTATTCCTATCGATCTCAGTTGAGTGAAGTATCCTGGGGGGACCGATTATTTTTCAGTGTCAGATGTCCTATGATTGGGTTTCAGACACATTACAAGCCCCATCAGTGCAGCTGTTAGAAGTGGTTAGAGTTTATGTTGATACCTATCTACCTGTGCAGTTGCATTGTGTAATGCACACGTGCTAGGAAAGCGGTAGAGTGCTAACTGAGTGGTTTTTATCCAGTTGATCAGTAGCCTGAAAGAGGAACCAAATAAGATTAACTGTGAATTGGGTAGAAGCCACAGGTGTATTGGCAGCTTTGGTGAGCCTCTCCTCTCAGTTCCTCCAGGTAGTCTGAAGGCAGGTGTGCTACATGCAGCCAACAGAGCCAGATTTTGACAAGTTTAAAGGTAGAGCCCCAAAAGCAGCCCATGCAAATTGATGATGAAAATTAAAGATGGGAAATAGTGAAGCTGTGTGAGTTTTGGAAGCAGTATGCTGGCTTGTATCAAATGGACATTTCATTGGACAGTACTTTTTCAGAAGAGGTCTTCTGGCTTTTCATGTTCTTCTAGACTAGTTAGTAAACTCTTTCAGATTTTAAGTAGATAAGTGAGTATACCTCCTCCAGAACATCTCCCAGCAGATTAACCTCCAAAGATCAGATGGCCTCACCATAACAGAAATCTAGGCATAGTTGGGTTTTTTTCCTAGGATGGGAATATATGCCAAACCAGGCATCATTTCAGCTGATTTTTCTCTTTTTCAAACAAAAAATTAATTAAACCAGCAACTTGAATTAAAAAACTTGCTGGAACCGTTAATTATTTTCAGCACTCTAACATAGCTGATTGTATGGGATTCCAGTTTTGCTGTTGGAATTCTTTGCAGCTATAGCAGAAGATGAAGGCAGGTGGGCGCGTGTGCTCATTGCATCAGCCCTGAAGTAGTTTTGCCGGTGGGGAATGAGTTTATAAGTCACAGAACAATAAGAAGTCTCTAACTGCATACTTGTCTTTTGTCTTAATATATTTACAGTTTGAATTGCTACCTGCAATTTTGATGTTCAGTTTTTGTTGTTTTGGCAAGGAAAACTATTGAGTGTTGTAATGTGCTGGTGTAGGAGACAGAAAGGTTTGATTTTGTTTTCCTGCTTGGTGACAGCCATGAAGAACGGAGTCCTATATTTATTGAAGGTTTGAGCTAATGTTCTGTAGTGAAATTTTGCTATACTGGTGGGCTTCAAATAGAGATCAGCTGAATAACAAAAACGATTATACAGTTTTATGTCTATTTGCTTTTTGGCAGCGCCCATGAGCATTGTTATCTGAAGTGTTAATATGTTCTGTATCATAAGTCCTCTTGAGAATGAGAAATTTGCCTAACTTTTTCATGGTGGTGTTAGTCCACTGGCTAATCAACCAGTACCAGGTAATGTGAAAATATCAGCAGAATGATCATGAAAAATAGATCTCAGTCTCTTAAGTCATTAAGATTTTCATTCACCGTAAATCCTGATTTAAGGAAAATTAAAGGAAAAGGAAATCATTATTAACCTGTAGATATCTGGGGGACTGTGATGTTCACGTAGCATTCATTTTATGTCATGATTAACTCCTGGAAAAAGAGATTGAAGAGTAGACACTGATAGTATTTTATATGCTTTGCATTCATTTTGCACTGGTTTCAGTTGGGTTGTGTCATACAGGACAAGAAATCCAGCCGAGATACTAGCAACACTAGCAGAAATTGTCCTGCAGCACACAGTTTTGGAAAGTGATATATGCTCAACTGATAGTCATATGTTGTGCAAGTTTTACAATAGCTGAACTGGAGTGTTTGATTGACACCATTTCTTCTTCACTCCTTATCGTTGGAATTGCATGTAGGAACTGTTGAATTTCAAGCATATGTGGACATCTGTCGCAGTAAATCTATTTTTGAACAAAGCTTCTGTGCCAAAACTATACAAAATTCTGTCAAAGTATATTTCTCGTAAGTTAAATGGTCTGTACGGTTAATAATGGCTGGTTTGATGGGTGGCAGTGGTAAGAGACATGATTTATTTACTGATTTTGTGCTAGCCCTTTAATTCTCCTGGAAACTTGTAATAAGTGCATATGTTGTATGGCTATTTTCTACTTGCAGCAAGCTATTTTTTGTAAGATATTCAAACATCTGAAATTGGGCTGTTGGCAGTGGTTAGTGTACTTAGCTTTGATCGCCTCCAGAAGCCCAATTTTAGCTCTAGCACATAGAAGTGATAAAGAGGAGAAGGCGGTGAAAAGATAAGTTTCAGCTGGCAAGTGGAAATAGAGGCTTCTTGGCTCCCTTGCTCCAACTTTGACTTAGTGCATAACCTTAGACGCATTACTCATCTGCATGGTGTCTCAGCTTCCACATATTACAGTAAGACCAATACCCCCTTGTAGAAATGTCTCTAAGACACGTAGTGACAGAAAAGGTGAATTAGTATTACTTAAACTATTCCCATTTTCTTCTCTCTGGTCTTGTTGAAGGTTTTAAAGCCTCATCTTATCCCCAGGATGCTTACTATGCGAGGTGTCCTGTGCTACTTTTATGTGATAACTGTCTTCAGTGCAACAGCCCTTTATGATGGCCTCTGCTCTCTACCAACAAAGAACTAAAAATGTTGCTTCTTCACTGATGTTTTATAATAATGACTCAAATCATTGTGTCTCTGAGATCCATTAAAATTTATTTGCCTTAAAATATCTATTGAGGCAGTTGAAGTGGGTTTTTGTCAGCAAATTACTGTAATAGTCTCATGGATACATCTCTGAGGTTTGTGTGGTTGAATTGCTATCTCTGTTAGATCCTTTTTAGAGCTGAAGCCCCCTGTCTCTTCCTCAGTTCTCTGTCTGTGGTACCAAGCTTTTGTATGTGATGGATAACAATGGCTTCAACATTAATTGTGGTGGGAGTGAATTCCTTTTAATGTTAAGTGTAATGATGAGATGTTTCCTTTCTCTATTTTTGCTTTTTCTGTAGATGTGTGAACATATTCTTAGCACAAGTGGTGTGTATGAAATGCAAATGTGGCAGTTGTCCTGGCATTCACTACCTTACATATAACTTCTTCAAATGGGTGTGATTCTAGGGAGAGCTATGACTGTGCAGGTGTTATGTGGATTTTTCAGAAGCCAAAATGTTGAAGTATTTGCTGATGAGAAATCATTCTTCTAACTTCAAATTGAGATGAATTAGAGATTTTCAAACTACGTTTGCATGACTTACCATAAACCATCTTTATTATCTACAACACGTTTGGCATGACACTTGTATTATTCAATAGAGGTCAAAAGACTCTACCTGTGAGAAAAATAATGGGTTTTTTATTCCTTACAAGATCTCAGTGTCTTGAATTGACAGCTTTGATGCTTTAGCTCTGACAGGAGTAGCCAAGCAGTTTGCTTTTCCTAGACCTGATCAATACAAGTATATGGTGTTAGATTGCAGGTTAAGGGGTGACCTCTCAGATTAAATAATTGGGCATGGACTCAGTTTTAACAAGCTGTTGATTGCATGGAATACGATGGTTGCCTCACTGGGTAGAGGGCTGAACAGTGTGCTGAAGGGAAATCCAAATGGAATTGTGCATAGTACATGCCCAAACTCTAGCTCTGCAACACCAGAAATGCACATCGTTCTCACAGCTTTGTTTGCGCCTAACCCTTACTAGGGAACCGGTGTGGTGTGCCACGATCCTCTCCTCTGCAACATGAGCTAAGCAGTATCAGAAAATCTCTGCACTTGAAGGGGCAAAGGGTCCAGTATGGGTGCAGTTTTGCAGATTCACATCCTTCTGAAGGACGCAATACTCAAAAGCTGGTCAAAAGTCCCAGAGTTGCCCCGTTTAAGTTACAGTGATAACACAGGTTTCTAAACTGCCTCTGACTATAAATGTGATTGTACCTACTAGAGCATGCCCGTGTTTGATATGCTTGCATGAATGCAAAGAGGCTTACAAAAGCTGTATTTAGTAGCAAACTGTAGGACATTATTTCAGGCTTTTGATACTAGACCAATGTTCAATACAAACGTAGGTCTTTGACACTGGAATTGCACCAAGTGCAAGTTTATGTCTCGGTTTCTTCTACAATAAATGTTACTAGTGTAAACATTTGTTAATATAATGTGCTCATCGTATAAAGACCACTGTGTTTTCCTGCATATGAGCGCTTAAGTACAGTAGACTTCATATTCTCTGTAGCTATTTAAGATCGTCTATGAAAAGGGCTGTAAATGCCAACATGGTACAGCACCGTAGTACTTCACTTGTGTCACAGAAGGCATGTTACCATTTAAATATCTAACCTACCCAGAAATCATATTTGGCATCCAATTAGGCAGATGTTTAGAATGAAAAGCATATTATGAATGAGATGCCTCTTGCTGTGTGACAGGCTATGAAAAATGCGTCAGTAATTAGTGGAAGAAAAATGCTATTGATTCATATATCTGACGAAGGATGATGTTTCGATATTAGAGTATGTACATGTCAGTGTGTGTGCATAGTATAGTTTTAAGACCTGTGGCAGTGCAGTGGTAATAGAGACCTGAGTGAAGAGAAAAAGGAAGTACAATTCAGAGGTTTTGTGGGGGTCTTTTTCTTAACATTTACTGTTTCATTCCTTTCAACAGCAAACCCTTTTTCTTTCTTCCTCAGCATCAAAGGCTGTAATGTTATTGCGCTGTGTGATTTGTTGCATTGGCAGCCTCTCTGCTGTAATAAGTAAAAGACCAGCAGTGCAGTGCACTTTATCTGCTCACTAGACTACATCAATATAGAATGGGTGTCTTTAGGTTACTGTTTAGTGGGATTTTCAGTGGCTGGAATGGGTGAAACTCTATTTTAAAAGCTGATACTTAGTTGGAACATTCACTCTTTTTCCATGGGGTTGCCATTGTGTGCCTTTTCCCAAGAAGACAATGTTGGTTAAAAAAATAAACTTCCCCTAAGTAGCTCACCATGACATAGATTATTTTGAAAGTGATCTCTTTGCAGACTCCTACGGGAGGGAGGGCTGTTGATCTGGTTTCTCTGTGGATATGCGAAGCACCCCACACGCGTGCTGCACGGGTGGTATCACACAGGTATACGTGCAACAGCAGAACCCGAGATGAAAGTTGTGATGTTTTCGAAGCCTTACTCCAGCTGACCCTTCAGAGAACACAGGGGCTTTCTGATGTAAATATTTGATGGAAAATTGATGCTTCAGCAGAAACATCAGAAGACTTATCATTATATCACGTGACATCGAGAAGTCTGTAGTATTGTCTACCACTGACTATTGGTATGAACTAAGGTGAAACTTTTAACCTCTTATTTTAAAGCATTTATTAAAATACAGTTATGGTTACCTGCCTGTCATCTTGGAAAGGTAACTATGAGAAAGAATTTAAGAGATTTTGATGCATAAAAAAGAAAGGGATGTGCCTGTGCTGAACTGAGTCTTGTTTGGTTTCCTGTGATAAGATGTTTTATTTTCCTCCTTAAAGGTAACCTTGCCTTTACAAAGCTAACTATGTGATAAATTTCTCCTTATTAAAAAGGGTATGGGCATAGGGTAGGAACTCAGTGAGAAACTAAGAGCGGACTATTGCCATCTGTGCAATATAGATGTAACTCTATGTATAAAGGTATGGCAGCTGCTGCTTAGAAATAGTATTCCAGAGCTCAGTTACACCACAAAAATATAATTTCTTGTAGAATCTTTAATTATGATAAATCTCTGCTCTGAATGGAAATCTTTAACTTTTTAATACGAAACTAAACACTTTAAGCTGGATAAAGAAAGTTTTTCGCTTAATACAGAAAGTCTTGATTAGAAAATGTTATTTTGTGACTGTAATATCAATTGTTTTGATTTTCTGTGTTAGGGTGCTGGTGTAGATAGACTGCATCTTATTAAAGCACTGTGTTGTTGAAGGTAGTTTTTGACACTGAAAGTCCCTCATTAAAGTAGTGTTCGAAACAGCTCTGAGTAAAGCAGTGGGTTTAACCTCACTTTTCTCTTACCTGTACCTTTTGTTTGGTCTTGAGGGGAGAGATTAGTTTGTGCTACTTTACTTTAAGCTTTGTCTTGCAGAAATTAGGAGCTTCCCCCTGCACACACAGAATTACCTTCTCATAAATGTTTTGTCTGCTTGGGCTGCCAAGTGTGTCAGAGAAATAACACATTTATGCCCAAAAAGCATTTTATATGGAAGGCTTTCTTATATAAAAGGCTCTGCCTTATCCCCAAGCAAATCTGAATTCTAGATTTTAATGAACTGGTCCTGTAATTAATTGAAGTCACATTTTCTTGGGGGGATGGTGGTGTAGGATTCTTTTCTGTGCCTGAGTATAATTTGCAACACTTTATTTGTCAATTTTGTAAAGCATATTTCAGCATTTCTGGGTATATTTGTATGATCAAATGGGTTTGATAAAGTTCTTTCGTATAAAAGGATAATGTCTTCCCTGAAAGTTCAACTTCTGGCCACTGGAATTTTGTAACGCTTTTGCTTTTTAAGGAGTATATTGTAAGATAGAATGTAGTCTACCAGTGCAAGTTTTTGCTTTGGAAGCTAAATTTTTGGAAGGTTGGCTGATTTTCTGTGAGCAGGGATGCTGTGCATTTTTGTAACTGTGCAAAGTGATAAAAAAGCAAAAGGCATATATCCAGTTTGCATCATCCATGAAAATATCCAGTTTGTAGCATCTGACCATGTGTAGGTGAATGTAATTCATCGTATAAAGGTTAGTAGAGTTAAAATAAACTATTTCTTGTAAAAGTTAGTAGCTTAACAAGCATCTTATGCAAAACACAAGGGGTTTATCATGGGTGAACTCCTTCAATATTAGGAAAAAGTGAAGCCCTCTGCTAACAGGACACAATTTCTTGGAGGCCTCTGAAGGTCTTATTTCAAAGGCAGTAAAATGGATGAAACCACGTGGCACGCTAGAGACTCAGTCTTGAGTTGGTGCTGATGATGGACTCCTTTCGTTGCTGCTGATTTTGTAGTGAGTTATTTGGGAGGCAAAATATTTGGTACAGTGAGCAAATCAAAGCCCTAGCTCCCATGGTATGAATAGATACCTTTAGCAGTTTATCTCTGCTGTTCAATTATGAGTACATAGTTCTGAGAAGACAAACCCGCACCTTTCCCGAAGGAGAGTGCATTTGCAAACTTCCAAATCATACAAGAAACTTCTTCCTTTAGCATTCCCGAGGTATGTGGGGGAAGCCTGGCTTGGAGGAAAATCATAATGCTCTAAACCCACAGAACCTAATTATGTTGAACAGCTTGATGCATATGCAGAGATGCTTAAGGAAAGTTAATAAATGCACCTCTAGTCCTGAACAAAAGCGCAAGCCTAGAAGAAAAGGGGAGGAAAGGAGAATTTTTTACAGGATATTTGAATAATGAGATAAGTACAACATTGCACATCGCAGATAACCTTTTAGGCAATTTAGGTACTTAGGCCAAAGAGCTATTATTAAGCCACTGAGGACCTTGAAGTGCAATGTTGCATGAGATTATGTGCAAGGATCATTTTCTGCACTTTATAACTCTGTCGCTTACTGACAGAAAAAGAAAGAAACTTTGTTGTGTGTGGCTGAAAGTTTGGGCTGATTTATGTGACACGGGTGCCCAACTGGCATGATATATGAAAACATCTCTTCTCCTGATGAACTTCTTGTTGTTTTGCTAGAGGTGTGATGTATTTTGAGCAGGTTTACAATCTGCCCAATCACATTTTCAGTGCCCAGACAGTGGAGATAAATTGGAGATGGCTGGCAGTGAAATCCTAACAAATGTGCTGACATCCCAGCTGAACCACAGGCATCTGATTTGATTGATTTTTTAGGTTAATTTAATTTTTTTTAGCATTTTGGTCCCTCTGTGGCTGAAGAGGCTTGCTGTCACTTGAGGTTCCTCTGCTCTGTAAACCTCCGACAAGCATTTTTAGTTGAGGCACGCCAAAATCAATCAGTGCTCTTCTCACTCAGTAGTAACGCTTCTCTTATAAACTTTGCTAGCTTTCTCTCATTATTGTATGCAATAGGCTGGAAAGCTGGACAGCTTTTTGGTGTAGTATGATCTCAGATGCTGTAGTATGCAGTCAGCATTTTCTCATCTGTTCTCCTCTAGTGTAATTATAAAGCCTTTGCAGCCTGCACCATCGCTTCTTTTCAACTTTGTTTAGTCAGGCCTATTTCTGAAACTAAATAAAAGAGAAGGAACTGAAGAATTAATACTGGCACCTGCCAGTGCTTGAGTTAATGAGCTATATGAAGGAAAGCCTTGTGAAATTTCCTCTTTTTTTTTCTCCTGTTTTAATTACTCTGGTTATCCTATAGCATTGGTCAGCACTCAAAGTAGTGTTATTTGCCAAAAGAAAGCCCATAAAAAGAGCTACTTCCACATGTCATTTCAGCCCTTACATTTTTCCTACCATCTGATGCAATTAAGGAGAAAGCCTAAGCCTGGAATTTCTGCCTCTTAAAAAAGCAAGAGCTTTAGCGTGCGACATGTCTTCACTGTATGTTGAGCCGGGAACTGAGAAGACAGTAACTGACCCTCCAGTTTTTAACTGACCCTCTTCATTACAGCTATCTGACTCTGTAGATACATGCTTGTGACTATCTGAATACAACACTTTATTTGTGCTAGGTGCTGTTTTGAGCTGTTGTATAGAAAGGGATATTTGAACCCAATTTGTACACCAGATCCAGCTAAGCTGATTTGGAAGTGCCAAGTCTTGCAGTGCTCCTGTTCTGAGTGTTTAGCATCAGCTTTGTAAGATGCAGAGTTTTTCTTTGTGTTTTTCTTTGTTTGTTTGGTGTTTTTTCATATGATTAATATTTGAAATGAAACGGTTAAATGACACATGGTGAGGTGAGCTGCATTTCTATCTTGCAGATCATCTATGCTGTGTTTTTGCCTAGGCTGTATGGTAAAAAGTGGCAACTCGTTACTGTTCCATGCAGGTTAGTGACTCCCATCAAAATGTTTTGCCTGTTTCATTTAGGCATTCAGTTGCCACAACTTGTTGAAAGTCAAAGCACTGTATCTGTGAAGCCTTTGACTAAAATAATGCTCAGCATGTGAGGGTGAAACTGAGAATGGTGTGCTTGAGCATTGCCAAGGAAAAGGACAATGTCACCTTGGGAAAGGTGACATGGGAAACAAGAAATGTCTAAAGAGATTTTGTCCAGATATTTGTCAGATAGTGGCTTCATCAATCCACAGGCCATGCAGACAGTGAAACAGCAGTCTCAAGAGGATGCTACTTACTAGTAGGAGAAAACTGCGTAATTAAAGACAGACATTATAGTAGAGAGTGTTAAAGTGTCAAAATGACTGTTTATGTGAATTGCCAGCAGGTCCCTGTTGTACTTTCATAAATATCAAATAATCTTCCCATGGTAGAATGTTTGCCTTTCTCTTTATAGAGGCAGAAAATGTAGCTACCAGACTCTGTGTTTCTGAACGTTTAGTATAACTTTAGGGTAAGTACAATAAGAGGTTCCTTTTCCCATGTCTGAAAGGTAAGAATCCCTTTTTTTTTTTTTTTTTTTTGAAAATTTCCTGATTTTTTTTTAATATCACAAACAAGGCACTGCATAATTTCTGTGAAAATAAGCTCTAAGTTTTCATGGGGCAGTGAATAATGGCTTTATTGAACGCTTGAGTTTGAAAATGTGAATTGCATCTTCAGCTTTCTAATAGCAGTTCTTCTTTTGCTGAAGACTCTCCTTTGGGTACGGCTGAGTTTTTATCTCATGTTTGCCTTCTGCTGCTGCTGTTCTTCTCCTGTTTGTGAGAATTACATCCCACCTGCTTACGCGTTACTGTCTCAAAAGTCGTCCTATTTTAGTTGTTGCAGCATAGCAGCCTCTTCCTGAAGTACAGTAGCAATGTAAGAAGAAATTACTACATCAAGAAGGAAATTATTTTTCTCTGCCATTACTGTGAATGGTTACTTAATATGAGGGAACTGAATTTGAAAAGTGTGAATTATTTGTGACATGACCCTAAATGAAAGATTGATTGCTTGCGCTGCTGCCTCTATATCTTTCTTTAGGATTGCCAAACAAACATGCACTAACTAATTAGTGAAAGGGAAATAGTTTCTTCAGACTTTCCACAGCCAGATAACCAAAATATTTCTGGTGTAATTCACATGAGTCTCTCACAGCATGGTTTGTTTGTGTAACTGCATTTTTCCTTCTGTTTTTGCCTAATTTGATTTTGGTAGTTAAGACTTTGAAGCATCTTGCTGTCCTCTGAAAAGTTTGCCGATGACACCAAGCTGTGTGGTTCAGTTGGTACACTGGGGGGAAGGAATACCATCCAGAGGGACCTTGACACGCTTGTGAGGTGGGCTGATGCCAACCTGATGAAGTTTAACCATG